>ML395481.1:0-150839 GCA_005239525.1 Nicotiana knightiana | reverse complement strand
TAACCAGGCGCGGGGGGGGGGGGTGAGGTTAATTTGTCTTCGCGATCGCGTGCGTTGGGTTGCGATCGTGTGAGGTTGAACTGCTGTGAACCGCAATCGCGTGGCTTCTGCCCCGATCGCAGTGAAGAAATCACTAGGCAATATATAATTAAACCCTCCGCGACTTAAACCCTTTTTACACCATTTTTGTACGGACATAGAGCTTAGGGGGCGATTTTTGAAGAGGGAAATCATTTTTCTTCATAGAGGTAAGTGTTTTGGAACTTAAAACTCATTTATGGATGATTATGGAGACTAATATCAGTGTTAAATTCACAAAAATCAGTAGAAAAATGTGGGTTTAAGGATCGAGATTTTGAGATCTTTAAGGATTGATTTCAGGGGTCAAACGAACTCCTATTTTAGTGTTCTTTATATGTACGGACTCGTGGGATGATGAAGAACAATTTTATACAAAAATTTCTGAGTTTCGGGACGTGGGTCCGGGGGTCGAGTTTTGACCAAATTCGGGTTTTTGAGGTAAATTGATATTTTTCGATTGGGATTCACTCCTTAAGCATAATTTGATGATCAAAATATGAACTTGGTAGATTTGGAGCACTCAGAGACCGGATTTATAGGCAAAGGCACTGCAGAATAGTATTTTAGCCGGTTTTGAGGTAAGTAACGTTACCAAACTTGGTTCTGAAGGTTCGAAACCCCGAGCTAAATGATTTATGACTATTATTGAGGTGATGCACATGCCAAATGACGGGTGTGAGGGCGTGCACCAGATATTTTTGGCCTGGCTTATCCCATGGCCCTGCTTAGTGATTATTCCATGATGATATATGTGCATCTATTAATGTGGTCATTGTGAACATGTTAGAATCATATCAAGTATAAATGCTAGGCTTCACGCCGGAAATGGTGAGACCCGAGTGGTCGTATATTGCTGTCTCATGTTGTGATTTTTTGATGTCATATACTTAGTCCTGTTATAGCATATCATTTCATATCTCAGTCTCAGTATTGTTAATTACATGCATACTTATCATTGTTTCGGGCTGATGGAGACATTTGTGAGCCATGTGAGGGAGACTGAAGGGTAATGACTGAGTGAGGCCGAGAGCCTGTTATTGAGACAGTTATGAGAATGTACTGCACACAACAACGATATTTAAAATCATTTCTTCGTTGGATTGATATGGTGCTTGGGCCACTAGGGCCCCTCCAGAGTCTTTACACCCCCAGTGAGCGTATTGATGATGAGGGATGGATCTTCCCTGGGCATGGATCTTGTTCGAAGCTGTGGTTATGTGTGGGATGGATCTTCCCTGGGCATTGATCTTGTCTGAAGCTGATGTTATGAGAGGGATGGATCTTCCTTGGATATGGAAATTGTCCGAGTTTTGTATTCTAGAGATGGATCTTCTCCGTGGGGGCTGGATTGGCTCTTTTCCTCAGTACATAGTGACTACGGTCACTGGTGTTTATGCATATTCCAGGATGGAACTTCCCTGGGCCTGAGAGGCATATATAGTACTGAGTTGACTTCGGTGAGAGAGTTGTGAGCACTATGTGCATATCCATACTGGTTTCATACATATATTTTATGATGGCATGTAGATTATACTGGCATACTTGGCATATTTTCTCATCCTGATAAACTGTTAGCATGTCTAAATTCTGCATAATATTTATTGTAACATAACTGAGGTTTGTCCGTCACTACTTCTCAGCCCATAGTTTGGGTTTGTTACTTCTGAGTTGGTGTACTCACGTTACACCATGCACCTTGTGTGCAGATCCAGGTACATCGGGACCCGGTAGCGGATATTGAGCAGCGGTCAGCGTTTCTATTGGAGTTGTCGAGGTAGCAGCCGGCGATCGCGACCTCGTCTTTTCTTTCTTATTCTACCTGTTGTTCTTTATTTTGAGACAATGTTGTCCATTTCTCCTTTTCGTTTCTATATGTTTTAGTAGCTCATGACTGAGTGACACCGGATCCGGGGTTGGAGGATTAAATTTAGTTTTTCACACATTGTTTTTAAATTTCAGATTCTTAATATTATCAATAAATTCGTTATAAAAATCACATTTTTACTGGAAATTGAATTTAGCTTAGCTAAAGAGGGAGGCTTGCATGGTTCCACGACAGGCCCCATCACGACTCCGAAATTGGGTCGTGACAATTCTCCTAACAAACTCTTGGGAAATCTCCCTCAGATTCAATGGTGGGGTCATTCCTTACTTACTGTTTCAAACTCGTGGATTATGGTATCAAGATTTCTCATCTTGAGCATAAGACATAGCGAGGAATTAGGCTCCCTATCTTGGGCTCTACCGCACGATTTGGAGTATCAAAGAAGGGTGAAATTCCTAAATTTCTGAATAGGCTCCAACTTATAGATGTGGTCGACAACACACCGATAAGAAGGACTCTACTAGACACTGCTCTGAGACACCATAGGACACATTAAAACCTTAGGCTCTAATACCAAGTTTGTCACGCCCCAAAAACCGAGGAGCGCAATCGGCGCTCAACCGAATAAACCTGACTGAGCAAGCCTGTTAGGTATCATTCTACCCAGACTAATTCATGAATAAAGAGGAGATGAACTCCATTAATCATACTTTGTAAATATTTCATTAACAACTTCCATTTTGTTTTCATTAGAAGTTTCAACCATAATATCCAAAATATTACAATTTTTTATAGATATGATGAAAAACATATTTTCCAAATACCGATATTTCTGATTTACTTTCCAATATCAAACACCACCCACAACCTATCTACGGAGCCGCTAAATACAACTAAAGAGTAATGTAGAAATGCCGGCAACAACGCTCCGGCTATACCTTAAAACACAAAGTACATGAAAAACAAATGATACAGGACCCCAAAATGAAGTGGGGCTCACCAAGTCGGCTGAAAAGAGGATACGCCACTAGCTGCGACCAACATTGACTGCTATGGAACCACCTACATCAATTTAAAGATGTAGCCCCCAGAAAAAAGGGACATTAGTATTATCGAATAGTACTAGTATTAAGATCTAAACACTAACCTTAATAGAATGAACAGTGAAACAAAGAGAAGGCAGTCATAATAATCAATAAGAACTTGACAGAATTACAAAAGAAACACCAAGTAAGGATGACATAGTTTCCGATTCAGTTTTCCATCTTCTTAGGTTAATAATCTTTAGCGCCAAGTGGCACAACTCACAATTCCACTGTGTTTTTACAAGGAGTCCGGTCTCGGCCTGACCGGCTAAGCCATCCCAAGTAAGACATATCCAAATCCACAACGATAATCAGAAACCCAACATAAGTGCCACCAATTCACATTTCACTTGGGACATAACCTCTTTCAATTTTTCACTCAATTCACATTTCTTTTCCATATTTCATTACATGGCACAAACATCCCCGTTTATTAAGTAACTCTTGGAACTTGGACAAATTTTACAATTCAAGTCTTTCACTTTTTATTTGTTCAAATAACATCATCATCCATGTTGATAAGTACTATCACATAAGGCATTGCACACATAAGGGAAAGAGCTTGGAGATCATAATCATTTTCCCAAATAGCATGATTTCATGGAAATATTTAAAACAACTTCGGAATATAAATCTTTCATCCCAACACATTAAGGTAATCAATTCTAGTATGACCAAGTCGAAACTTACACCAATTATTCGGACACCAAGAGTTTGATTCTAAGAAGAAGAGAGCTAGCCATACATAACTCAATAGAGCTTTTAAGCATATTTTACTTTTAGAAGTCATTTTAAGATAGTTTAGTAGAGGCTCATTCGTAATTTGTTCATATATTTCCTTATTTCATAGGCATCACTAGGCATAATTATAAACGTTGTCCACACTCTATTTCCCAGTTCATTTAATTCATTTTCAAACATCTTTATAGTTTATGAACCACTAGACACACTCAATCAATACATTTAGTACACACACGATCGGTAAGGAGTATTAAGCATATCAAGTTTTCCTTACCTAATTGATATACCGATTTTCATTTAAACCACAACTCAAAGCCATACCATTTTACTAAGCAACCCATACTTTAAACATTCATCGTTCAGTATAAGGCTCGTTCGGAATGATCACGTTTATGAGTTTATAGGGGATAACCCGGAACATAGAAATTAGGGATTTTGAGCCGGTCATACTTAAACTTACGGATAACATTATGGAATTTAATTCCGAGAGAGAAAGTTTAGCCAACATACATGGTTGAACTTTCCTAAAGTTAATACGACGTGCCAACACCTCTAGCAATAATAATCTATAAGAAGGTAGCGAAAATCTCTTAATAATTAAAAAGATTTCCCATGGTGTAACTCTCTTAGGAATTTCATCAAACACCTAACATGTGAAATAGACTACAAGGTTCTACAATGGAAATTCCTTTTTCCCTCAACAAATTTCAACAAGAAAAATCCAAAATAGTTTATTAATCCCACATACTATAGCTTAGTGTCACATGCACGGATCATTTCTAACCCCACAATATTTTTTAACTCATAATCTCTTATATGAAATCTTAGAAGTAGAACTTACCAGGAAGGATAGTGAGATAGAGACTAGCTTCCTTGATTCTTGAAAATTTGTGCAAGATTGGATGATTAGGATGTTAGGTTCCTCATTCCCTCTCTAAAATGCTCTCACCTCTCTCTAGATTCAGTAGAAAATAGCCCCAAATGAAGCCCCAAAGCCTATTTATTAAAATGGGGTTGGGTTATGAAATAGGAAAAAAGAAGCCTCCGAAATCGAGTCTACGGTCGCATAATGAACCGCAGAAAAAGTATGTGGGTCGCAAAATGGATCGCAGAATTGGTGCCCAGAACTGGGCTGCATTGGACAGGTTTGCGACCATTTTGCGGTCGCATAACCACTTCTGCGATCGCAAAATGGTCGCATAATGGCTGTAGAATTGCATTATGCCAGCCTTTGGTAATTTGATCATAATTTTTTGTAGGAGTGTCCAAATGATGAACGGTTTGACGCGTTAGAAACTAGACTCAAAGTTCTTTCATTTGATAGGTTTCTCATCATATAAAACTATATATAGTGTTAGATATGCTCGTCCGAAATTTGGACTTGTGCGAACTCATTTGGAATTTTAGCCTATTATGTAATTTTCCAGCTTGACTTAGGCCTGTCTTTGGACCCCACATTACTTATTATATGAATTTTGCACTTATTATTGATGTCCGTAATATTGATAGCACATTATAATTAGCCTACCTAGCACCACAAAATCTTAAATTACTTAGCAAAATTTTTCAGGGCCTTACACATGCGAAAATATCCTCATACTTTCAGGAAACGGATGTACTCTTCTTTCTATGATGGTGACAGGTGAATGCTTATACGAGTTTCTTTGACTGTTTCAGAATTTTCCAAATTGAATATCTCGGTTTCCTCCAGATTTGACTGAGGATTGTTCTCAAAATTTTCCACTTCTCTGACAATTTCCTCAGGTATTATATCTTCTTCTTCTATTTCCTCTGAATCACTATCCTTATGTTACATTGTCTCATTACATGGCACATTTGTTGGTTCATCAGGATAAGTAATAATAGTGATGTAGAGAGAAAAATATAAAGGATAATAATAAATAATAAAATAGCAAACCGTTGATAAGTATCAAAATGTCAAAAAATGTTATTTTTACAATTCAGACAATTGTTTCAAAGCGAAATAACAAAATATTGAAAAATGTCTTAAAATGATTATAAAAATTGTTTTCAAGGTAAGTGATGCTAGCTGGTAGGCTACCCCGGAACTCAGCAGGCCCTTGATGGTGTGGCGGTCCAGTTCCTGAGAACAACTCCCTTCTCCACTGTCTGGATAAGGAGACCTTCCTCCTCCTCCTCCTCCTCAACTGTTACGATGCAGCCCAAATCTTCATCTTCCAAGAACAGATTCCTTAAACCGGCTAGAATTTCATCTTCTTCAGATCCCCACATCATATCGGCCTGATGAAAGGATTGGCTCAACTGTGGTATCGGTTTCTCAAAGGGGTAATAAGGACCACTCCATGGTGGCGACAAATTCTGATACTCGTGCCATGTATACTTATATCCAATTCCAAAGGTTGTGCCATGACGCTTTAATTGTATCGGTTTGGCGATACCATAGAGATTCTTTCTGAGCCCTTTGCCAGGTTCATATCCTTCCCATGCCAATATGCTCTCTATTTTGCTACTCCACCATTTATCCTTCTCGATCACGTTAACACGCTCAATGCGATGGTAAGTCTCTCCATCCAACTTTCTTCTATTCTCCACAACCGGAACAGTCTGGTTTGTGTAAATTAGGTTACACCTGTCTCCATGGATGATCACTTCCTGATGGTTCCATTCAAACTTCAGAGCCTGATGCAGGGTAGAAGCTACGCATGATACACTCAAATTACACTTTAAAATAGTGTAAGCGGTCGATTGTTAAATCTAATAACCCAACAAGGTTGGGGTCGAATCCCATAGAGAAACATATGTAGGTGATTACGAATGTAAGAGAATTATCACTTATCATGCAATGCCAAACACTTAGAATTTGGTTTAGAAAATATTTATTCGTAAATGCGAAAATGTAAACTAACCTAGAAAGCAAGTAAAATGATAAATGGCTACAAGTATGAATGCATTTGGGATTACACTCAAGTAACGATCCAATGTATTTCACGATTTTACAAATATGAGCGAGTTTAAGTTAATTTGCCACGGATAATAATTCTTAATTAGCTTCTTCTGAAGACTAACAAGACTTCCTAATTAGATTATTCCTGACCCAATTAAGAGATTAAGCACATCTGGATATGGCTACAGGTAGTTCAATCCTATTCCTACGTAGAATCTATAAAATGAGGGTTAAAACCTCAAGTTCTTGTTAATTAATCTTTTCCATCCCCAAATTATCTTTCCCAAAATTAATTCGGAGTTAATGGACGAGTCCTAGGGTTAGATAATCCCTTTGGAAACATTAAAGAACAAGAATAATTAAAGAAACACTAACTCACTTCATAAATAAATAAAAATCATTCAATACATAAGCACAAAAGGTATTTGATCCACACTTTAAACATATATCTCCATAAATAAGAATTAGTGTTGGAAATAAATACTACACACTTTAATATTCAATACAAAACAAGGAAATGAAGAAATAAACATAAATGGGTAAGAAATTCGTAACCACAAGCTTGAAATCTTCACAACCCAAGTGTGTGCGCAAACCCTAGCTTCCAAAAATGTTCTCTCTTGTCTTCAAGACTCAAAATATGCTAAAACAATGCCAAAGATGCCAAAGATAATGAAAATATCTGCTAGGTCGAGGATATGTGGGTTTGGGAAAATGTGATTTTACAAATCTGTCCATGTCTGATGCCCGTTGACCACACCTGCGGACAAATCCTCGCAGGTGCGACAATTCCGAGTGACATTATCCCTTTCCACAGATGCGGACCAAAAAACCGCACCAGCAGTTCCGCAGGTGCGGATACCACGTCGCAGTTGCGGCCTCAGTACAATTGAGCCAGTTGCGCATGTGCGGAACACTAATTCACAGGTGCGATGTCGCACCTGCGACCAAAAAATCTGCTGGTGTGGAATAACTGAAGGCTTTTGTGCTTTTTCCGCCAATTTGTGCTCAATTCCACTTCAATTCAACGGCAATCACGTCATGGCATCATTTCCTTGAAAGTCAAACAATAGATACCATAAAATGACCTCATGTTATCATTAAAGGATGCAAAATCTAGTGAAAAAGAGCTAAAATGAGTGCTAAAATCACCACTCATCAACACCCCCAACTTAAAGCTTTTTCTTGTCCTCAAGCAAATCAAAACCAACAACTTAATGAGGTTCTACCATTTAAAGCACAAGTCGTATTGCTATAATTTACAAATCACATTCTCCAACTAAGCATTATACTTATGGATTCGGTTGGTACTAATAATTAGGCTCAAGTATGCATCTTACTCGAATAACTCCCTCATTTAAAAACAACTTCAAGAAGTGCAAGGGGATTTCAAAATAATCAAGTGACAAGAATAAGCCTCAAGGAGTGAAGCATTGTTCTACTACATATGCTCAACTCATTCATTTCCGGATATATCAATTTCACCAATCCATCCTAATTCATGTGCCCTCACAAGAAATAAAGTCCCAAAATCACCATGTTTACAAGAACAACACAAGGGACAAATTCAAAGACACCCATTCTCACAAAGAATTTCAAGTGTTACAACATATCATGCCATAGGCTTGCCCTTATTTTAATTCATCGCCTTTTCAAGAACATTCGGTTGGAGATCCCATAAGGACTTTTTAAGGTTGTAATGTAGGTTTAGGGAAGGTTCGGATAAACAATTTGGGATACAAGTGACTACACCCTCCTTGAACACTACTCACATTCTTCTTTCTTGTTGCACTATGTTTCTTATCAAACCACATAGCCCTCATTGGCACCTAGTTACCAACATATAACCACCTTAAATACCTCTCTAATTTTCTTCAAGCTTCCATATTTATATGTATTTCTCTTTTTTTTTATATCTTTTTTTTTCTTTTGGAGCTTGAATAATTTCATGTGAACACTTAGCGGTATAGGTTCCTACACTCAATATATCATTTTTTTTCTTTTGGAGATTGAATAATTTCATGTGAGCACTTTGCGGTATAGGTTCCTACACTCAACATACAGCCTTGCCAATTTCCAACTTGACACCACACCCCCAACTTAGGCTTTTAGCCTCATTCTCAATGTTTAAGGAGGGACGAGTTCAAAAGAGGGAATTATTTGATAAAATGGAAAAGGTTTGTAATGAGGTGACCAAAGAAAAGGTTAAAGGCTCAAATAGGGTAACTAGTGATAATATTTATGCAATGGTAAGCTTGAAAGGCAAAAGAGGTTTTTTTTCAAATAACACAAAGAATGCCTAAGGTCATTTCTCCAACCAACCGTAATTATCATTAGCATTGAAAGACCAATCGGGCAAGTTCTAGATGATAGACTAAATACAAGAATTATTTACATAAACTCTAACGCACATGGCACATGAAATACTGAAGATGGATCAAGTTCACTTACTAATAAGAGCATCTAGAGCAATATCATGCAAACTAGTGGGCAAAGAGTCACCAAAACAGCCAAAAATTTATCACACAAATTATTCTTTACCCTGCAACTTATTATATTAAAAACCAACATTCGGAGGGGTATTCTTAATTCACATTTCACATACAAGAGACTAATTTTGTTAGTACGAAATAATCCAAAAGTCTCCACCTACCAAACAAGGCTAATTCCCTTAAGAAAGTTGCCATTCCATCTATCATAGGAAAAATTCACCCGATTCACTTCAAAAATGTTCCTTGGGAAAAAACCGTAGCATGAAGAAAACCCAAGGAAATACTACCATATAGATGAAAATAAAAGAACAAAACTACTAAAGAGAATGCTAAAATAAAAGCAACTAATACTAATGAAGTAAAAATTATATACTAAGGAAAATAAATAAAGAAAGAAAAATAAACATAGACTAATCACACCAAGCTACGCAAGAGCACAAGATATCCCAAAATAAGCCCGGCAAGGGCACATAATATCTGATGCGAGACTAAATTGCATAGTTTAACATGTGATATACCTTACATTTTATGCGCATTAATGATAAAAATACACTTGTTATGTGCTTAATGGAGTTTATTTTATGTGTAGGTGAATTGGAGATGGAAACGGAGCTAAAGGGATGCAAATACGTCGAAAATACGCAAAAGGAGACGCCCGGGCGATAGCCGGGCGTTTGCCCCCTAAAGCCTGGCACCCCCTGGCGTTAGGGGGGCGTTTGCCCCATAAAGCCTGGCCCCCCTGGCGTTAGGGGGGCGTTAGGGCCATAACGCCAGGCCCCCCCTGGCGTTAGGGGGGCGTTAGAGCCCAAACGCCAGGGGTCTCCAGTTTCGCCCAAGTCCGAGTTTGACGAGTTAAATGTTTCCCGGTTGAAATAGAAGTCTCCTACACGGTTAGGGTTCACCCTAAACCTATAAATAGACTCCTAAAACACAATTAAAAGAGGATTTTCGTGGATTAACAGTAGACAAGAAGAAAATTCCATTGAAGAGCAAGAACACGATTTCTACAATCTAGTATTTCTTACTTTATATTTCAATTATGCAATTGTTTGTAGTTTTGTTTAGTTTAAACATGAGTAGCTAAGTTTTAATCTAGGGTTTTGGTAGAACCCGTTGGGGATGAACTTCGTTTGATATTAATATATTTTGATTGATTATTCTCTATTTGTTCAACTACGTTCTTATTGTAGTTAATTGAATGGCCATCAATTAGCTGTGCCTATTTAGTATGTATCTACTTGAGAGAGAGTGCATATTTAGGTAATTGTTTGAACAACACCACTCCCAGAGTATAGACGAAAGTCATAACCGAGGGTTTAGAGGTTGGATTAGAGATAACGATACCTCGGGTGCAATCTAAAGTGAACTGTAATGAAATCTAGCTAGCGTAACTTGAGAGAGTGCGTCTAGTAAATTATCATAATTACTTGAGAGAGATTTATGGTAGATTGAGAGTTCATGATTGACAGAGACGATTAATCAAGCTATAAGAAGTATTCGAGAAAGAATTCATCAACGGGGGAAACCATAACCTTAGACCTTTATTATCATTGTTTACATTAAATTGTTAGTCAATTAATAGTTTATTATTTCGTTAGTAGAATTAGTTAAACAACACAAACTGATATTCAAAAGTCTTAAGAAAAGTGATTAAGTAACAGTTTAGTATTTTATAGACTCAATTGATACGTTCAATTCTCTATGGGATCGACTTTGGGCTTAATACCCCAGATTATCTTTGCAGCGCCCGTTTAGTCTTTTTATAAGACATAGTTGAGCGTGATCAATATCCATAGACAACAAAGAAGCCCGACAAGGGCACATACACAAAGTCATAGTCTAGATACAATATGCTCCTAAAGCCAACCCCAACTAAAGACACTGCAGTGTCCCCACTACACAATATCAAAAGGAAAGAAAAATAGTTTGAGGGTTTCCCCGAGTTCTGCATCAGACTAGCAGACTACAGGAGAAAAGGCTAATCAGTGCCGCTGAGAACTCTTGCCATCAGAACCCTCCTCATCATCCTCATCATCTATCACGAATGAATACTCCTCTATCCTCATCATCCTCAATTGGTATCCTCCTGCTCAGCTGCCCCCATTTAAAGATCGCTTTAATCTCTCTCCACATTTTTATCATGAATTTGCCCTTATTTTTGTTTTTCTCCTTTTCTTTGTCAAAGGCTGACTTGAGGTCGACATGCGCCTTGGCCAAGCTAGTATATGAGATATCGAGTTGGGCATTAGATGCTGCCATCTTAGCCTTCACATCGAAGTAAGTCTACATCTCAGCTTTGGAGAAATAGTTGGGCGGGGGATGGGAGTGTGAGGGCCCACTAGGGAGCTGTGACACTAACTCCCGAATGGATGCAAGCTGGGAGTTCATCTCCCCAAAAGGTCCCTCAGCTGGAGCAGTCTATGTAGAGGATCCGGATCCCGCAGTAGTGGTGGTGACCTTCCTCTTTTTGCTTTTCACTACACTACCCTCGCCCGTTACTCTTAAGGAGTGGAAGAGTTTGTCGGCGGGCAGCCAATGATCAGTGCTACACTCCTCGACCTCTGCCTGCCTGCACAATTCTGTGATCAAAGAAGGAAACATTAACCATGCACTATTTGTCAAGCAAATACTGCTGTAGCTCCCTCGTAATATAGTAGCCCACATTCACCGGGATGCCATCAAGAAGACAAACAATGATCAGGGCTCTAGTATATGACACATCTGAGACATTCCCACAGGGTGACACCCTGTTGCAGAGGATGTAGAGCCATATCTTAGCCTCGGCTGTGAAGTCGATCAACTTCAATCCCTTTCTTTTGTTGGCCCACTTTGCTCTGACGCTTTCAGGATATAGTTTAGACACAAGCCATGTTGCATTGTCATAGTTGTCTTTCTCTTGTAATGGCTCGAGCGGATGGTTAGGAATCCCGAAGGCATAATTAATCTCTTCCACCCCGAACTTCACTATTTTTCCTCTAATGATGAGTTGTGGGTCGGTGAAGTTTGTACGCTTGAGGTTTCGTAAAACTCGCGAACCCACTCCTCGTTGACCTTGCAAGGAGTTAAAATGAAGAATGACCATCCGGAGGATTGCAAACGGCCACAGAAATCCGGAAGCAACTCGGCCAATTTATGCTCAGCGATCCCTTTCTCGAGCACTAATTTCATGGTGAAAAGGTTGTCATAATACCGGCGATGACAGTCAGTAGACTCGAAACGGTCATTGTCGTATTGTTCCTCAACTTCATCCTCAATTTGATGGTTGTACGGGGCATCTATGTTTATGTTCGGGTCCATTTTTAACTCAAAGTACCTATAAAACATCAAAAAGAAGTTACTCAGGTAGTAGATTCTTTCTAAGCAAATTAAAACACTAGAATTAGGCCAACAAAGTTGAACGGGTCGGTGATGCCCGTGATGCAAGCTCACTGAAATTGGTGGAATTTTCCAGTTTCCACACTTGTGGAACTTCAGTCGCATGTGCGGTTGCGCATCTGCGAAAATAAAAAAGCGCACCTGCGGATTTTGCTCAATGGACCAGAAGTCGCACCTGCAAAGAAGGACTCGCAGATGCGAGGCCGCATCTGCGGAAAATTGTTTGCACCTGTGGAGTTCGTCCAAGGGTTTAGTAATCCAGAAATTTTTGACTATTTTCTATTTGGGGCATGGTTTTTAACAACTAATTTGTACTCAAGACTTCCACATTAGTGTACCAAATCGAGTTCTAACTTCGTTGACACTGAATTTTTGGTACCTCGCTCAAAATTTTCTTTTGGACAATTTATCAAACATGTTACAGGCAGTGTGAATCGTTTCTTTTTCATAAAATTTGGGAAATCAGATTCCCCACAAAATGTTGTTTCACTGAAGCCAGTACTCACTAATGTACTCTCAACCAAATCCTCACCCTAATATTACCCTAAATCAGAGGGGCTTTGGCAAAAAAAGAGACGGCCATGAGAGGCTTGAGAAAAAGACGAGGAACTAAAAAAAAAAAATTAAAGAAGATAAGAGAAGTGAGGAGATGAGAATTAAATGAAAATACCCGAGTCTTGTGTGAGTGCATTGGAGAGTTCACGAGCAGTGTGTTAGGATTTTTTAGAGATGGGGGATTTTGGGGTTTGGGTGAAAATAGTTGGAAATTACCTGATGAAATGAGAGTTAGGGATTTTACTTGCACGAATTTTGCACCTGTGGAACTACAGGCGCTTCTGCGATCCTGTTCTGCGGATATTGAACCGCATCTTTTGTAAAATCCGCACCTGCGCTTTGGATGTCGCTTCTGCGAAGGCGCACCTACGGATTTCTTGACCGCAAGTGCGGAAGTCCCTGGGTTCAGCAAGGCATTTCTGGGCAGCTACTGTTTTGGTACATTCCCGCTCTCAAAAATTCGCAACTTAGCTCCAAAAAATCTAAAACTTAGCAGATTAATGCAAAATAATATACTAAGCTATTCTAAAAAAGAAAATTTAAAAAACGACCAAAAATTTTGAAAACGAGGGGTTGCCTCCTACCAAGCGCCGCATTTAACGTCGTGGCACGATGCAAGGTTTACTACTTTTCTCGCCACTTGGACAATATGAACTAAGCACATAGCTTATAATCAAGCTTGTGACCACGAGCGATGGGGTGGTAAGTAGATGATCAAGCCAATCCTTAAATTCTTCATTCTGCACTTCTTGGCTTTCATGTGAGGAATGTCATTTTGCCTTATTGTTCTTTAAAATTGTAAAATGTAGGGCCTTAAGATTTCCTCCTCGCAATCCTTCATTGACTCGTGTAGTTCAAATCCTATCTCAACACACAATTCCAATGTTGAAAAATGCTTGGAGTGTGACTTCAAGCCTTCAACTTGCAATTTTTTCTGTATTTTGACATCCTCTTTTTCCCCCGGATTAGAGTTAATTTCGGAGTCGGCTGGCAGATGTTCAAGTCTTGATTCCTCAAAGTAAAGCTCACTTTGTTCCTCGAAATTGGACTCTTCTTGGCTTCCTTCCACACTTTCAAATTGAGAGGCATAATGAGCCTCCATTAATGCTTTCATTTGATCCTCCAAAGTGCGGATATTCTCATCATTTTGAGTCACATCGTGTTTCAATTCCTCGAGTGCAAAGTTGTGCTTCTCCTCATTTTCAAGAATGGCCTCCAACATGATCATCATCCTCTCATTTTGAGCATTTGAGAGTTCTTCTTGGTTTTGATCAAGTGCCAAGGAAGGATTTTCAAATTCAACCTCCAAGGAAGGTTCTTGGCTATCACTCACTTCCGAGGCTTTTTGAACCCTTAAGGCTTCAACCATTTCATCCATTTTTGTGAGTGCAACCTTTCAAGTGCCAATTCATTTTGGAGGCTATTCTCCAAAAGCTCCTCCAAAATATTTTGTTCTTTGTTTCCTTCTTCAAGTAAGCACTCCAACATGAGCTTGAACTCTCCACTTCGGCCATGCTCAATTTCCTCCACTTCCTCATCCCTAAAATTTTCATCACAGAAAGTAGAATCATCATAGCGGGGGATCGGGGAAGGGACAGACAAATACACACAGTCATACCAATGACCATTTTGGCAACCACACCTATAAAAAATACTCCACTCATGGGTTTGAGATTGTGCGCACAATCCATCCCCGGGAGAATTTAAATAATTTTACCATGAGGGTGGTCCTCCACAATAAGGACAAGGGTCATCAAAATATGAACAACTACCATCCGACCAATTTTCATTATATGACGCCGTTTTTTAATCAAAAATTAAGAAACTAAACAAGCACAAATAAGAAAAATAGACCAAGGTAAGAAAAATAATTACACAAATATTCACAAGTTTGGATCAAAGCACTTATGCTTATTTCTAAAACAACCTAAATTGTGCCAATTGTTCCCCGGCAACGGCGCCAAAATATGATACGCTCAAATTACACTTTAAAATAGTATAAGCGGTCGATTGTCAAATATAGTAACCCAACTAGGTTGGGGTCGAATCCCATAGAGAAATATATGTAGGCGATTAGGAATGTAAGAGAATTATCACTTATCATGCAATGCCAAACACTTAGAATTTGGTTTAGAATATTTATACCTAAATGAGAAAATGTAAACTAACCTAGAAAGCAAGTAAAATGATCAATGGCTACAAATATGAATGCATCGGGAATTACACTCAAGTAACCATCCAATGTATTTCACGATTTTACAAATATGAGCGAGTTTATGTTAATTAGCCACGGATAATAATTCTTAATTAGCTTCTTTCGAAGACTAACAAGACTTCCTAATTGAATTATTCCTAACCCAATTAACAGACTTAGCACACCCGAATATGGCTACAAGTAGTTAAATCCTATTCCTAGGTAGAATCTATAAAATGAGGGTTAAAACCTCAAGTTCTTGTTAATTAATCTTTCCCAACCACAAATTATCTTTCCCAAAATTAATAAGGAGTTAATGGTTGAGTCCTAGGGTTAGCTAATCCCTTCGGAAACATTAATGAATAAGAATAATTAAAGAAACACTAACTCACTTCATAAATAAATAAAAATCATTCAATACATAAGCACAACAAGGTATTTAATCCACACTTTAAACATGAATATTTCCATAAACAAGAATTACTGTTGGAAATAAATTCTACACACTTAAATATTCAATACAAGGCAAGGAAATGAAGAAATAAACATAAATGGGTAAGAAATCCTTAACTAAGCTTGAAATCTTCAAAACCCAAGTGTGTGTGCAAACCCTAGCTTCCAAAAATGTTCTCTCTTGTCTTCGAGACTCAAAAATGCTAAAACAATGCCAAAGATTCCAAAGATACGGAAAATATCTGCTAGGTCGAGGATATGTGGGTTTGGGATTAGGACAATGTGATTTTACAAATCTGTCCTGTCAGATGCAGATTCTACATCGCAGGTGCGATTCCCAGTGACATTATCCTTTTCCACAGATGCGGACCAAACAACCTCACATGTGCTTTCGCAGGTGCGGATACCACGTCGCAGGTTTGGCCTCAGTACTATTGAGCCAGTTGTGCAGGTGCAGAAAACTACTTCGCAGGTGCGATGTCACACCATCGACCAAAATTCCGTAGGTGTGGAATCATTGAAGGCTTTTGTTCTTTTTCCACCAATTTGTGCTCAATTCCACTTCAATTCAACGCCAATCACTTCATGGCATCATTTCCCTAAAAGTCGAACAATACACACCATAAACGACCTCATGTTATCATTAAAGGATGCAAAATCTAGCAAAAAAGAGCTAAAATGAGTGCTAAAGACACCACTCATCAACGCCTCAGCAGAGCTTGTCTAAGGTTATCCCAACAACAGATTATATGAGGCAGATATGCCGAGCACTTGGAATTTAACATCAAACAAAGTTGGGCTCATTTGCAAACAGAGGTTGGTTTCTCTGATCGTGGCCCTTTGAGACCCATCGAATTCTTTCACATTCATAGTTCCTTCTCGTATACCATGTAAACCTTTAGCCAATCTATTTAGAGTGGCCAATGGACAGATGTTGAGACTTGAACCTCCATCTATCAAAACCCTGGCAATAAATTTGTCTTCGCACTGTACTGTGATATGCAGTGCCTTGTTATGGGTAAATCCTTCCGGCGACAATTCATCTTCATGGAAAGTGATCTTATGGCTTTCCAATACTTGTCCTACCATTTTGTCCATCTCTCCACTGGTAATGTTGTTGGGTACATAAGCCTCGTTCAATACTTTCATCAATGCATTCCTATGTGCTTTAGAATTCTGCATTAGTGATAGAATGGATATCTGACTAGGGGTTTTGTTCAGATGATCAACCACAAAATACTCTTTCACTTGCACCTTTCTCCAAAGATTATCCGGGCCGGTTTCAATGATAGGCTGTTTGGATGCGGCTTCTTTACTTGTTCCTCCCAAATGCTCGGGCGTGTAAACCCTACCGGTTCTGGTCATACCTTGTGTTGCATCGGTTTCTTCCATTTTCCCCTTCCCTTTCCTTCTCACTTCTGCAGCACAATCCCATGGTACAATATTGAACTCAAAGGATGGCGCGGGTGCTACCGTTACGGTGAATGGTGTGGTCACTTCTACTTCGAACAGAGTTGTCGTGGGTGAGGGCATTGTTACTTCAACCTCGAATGGAGTTGGTGCGGCTACCCCAATCTCAATCGGTGACTGTATCTGTACCATAATAGGTGTGAGAGTGACTATAGTTTTTTAGGATCGTCCTCTTCCCAAATGAGTCTGATTGACCTTTCCGGCTCCCATTCTTCATGAATTTCTATCACATTTACTCCCTCGACCCCGTGGTCTGGGAGGGGATTGTTGTGGACGTTAGGTGCAACGTCTTTTTCTTGTATAACCTTGGTATCAATTAATGTCTGAATTTTTTCCTTCAGAGTGCGACATTCATCAATAGTATGACCCTTCATGCCCGAGTGGGAGGCACATGTCTTGTTTGGATTGACCCACTGAGAGGAAGTTTCCATGGCAATAGCGGGAATGTGAGTGACATAACTAGCATCTTTTAATCTCTCATACAACCGGTTGATGGGTTCGGCAATAGGAGTGTATTTTCTGGGCGATCTACGGTCAAAATTTGGTTTTGGTTTTTTGTAATTTTGGCGGACGGTTGGTGAGTGGTAATATGCTGGCTGAGTGTTGTAAGTATGGTAAGCGACGGCGGGATGTTAATATCTGAGCTCATATGTGGGTGGAGGTGTTTGGTATGTGAGAGGAGACTTCGGACCTTGAGCTACCATCACAACCCCTACCTCATTCTTTTTAGATATACCCCCTGACTGCAAGGTTTTGTTTGTAACTTGTAGTGCCTCAAAATTTGTTACCATCCCGCCTTTAATTCACTCTTCTATTCTCTCTCCCAGTTTGTTGATCTCAGAAAATTTATGGTTTTTAATAAGCATCAACCTCTCGTAATACTGCGGATCCTAAGCTCAGACAAAGAACTTGTTCATTTGCTCTTCTTCCAATGCTAGACTTACTTTCGCAACCTCTAATCTCCATCGAGTAGCATACTCGCGAAAAGTTTCTGTCGGTTTCTTCATATGATTGTTGATATAGAAGACGTCTGGTGCGTTCTCTATATTGAATCTGAACCGATCCATGAAATCTGACGCCATGCTTACCCAATTAACCCATTTTTTTTTGGATTTTGACTGATGTACCAGGATAGGGCATCCCTAGTGAGGCTCCTCATGAATAGCTTGCAGATTCTTTCATCTTTACCAACCCCTACGATCTTGTCGCAATACGTCCTCAAATGTACCTTTGGATCACCTATCCCGTCAAACATTTCGAGCTTAGGAGGTTTGTAACCCTCTAGCAGTTCTACGTCTAGCTGAATACCTCATAGTTCAAGCCTCCGATGACCTTACCACCTTCAATACCTTGGACTCGACTAGTAAGCTTCTTAAATTCTTCTGCCGTGTTCTTGATGAGCATGTCCTTTTCTATGGATTTCGGTGTATACAGGGTTTGTTGTGAAGTGTGGGGCTAAGGTTTCCACGTATATGGGGTTACTTTGGAGGACTCCAGGGATTTGGGCTTAGTGGTGATCATTGGTTGACTTTTGGGGGTCAAGAGTAGGTTGTGGTGCATTTTGAGGAGTGTGGTAGGTGGTAGTTTATGGATACTGGGTCGGATGATGGTGATGCTGTGGAGGAGTTGGTATTAGTGGATGATTAGAATTTTGGGGAGGAGTGGTGTATTGATGAGGTGCGGGAGGATTTTGTGGGTGATGGTTTTGTCTGTATTGAGGAGGTGTTGGGTTTTGGGCATTTTGTTGGTTGATGTCGGGAATATTTAAGGTAAGGGAAAGGTTCGCCAAGTTATGGACCTGCTCAAGTTCCCCTTGTAACTCCAATATCTTTTGTTCTAGGAATAAAACAAAATCCTTCTGTACCGGAGTACTCCGACTATCCGAAGTTTCGACATTCTCTGCATGTGTATCGTTATCTTTCTTGATACCACTCATATCGTACATATTAGCTTTTCCATTGTTCTTAGGATCACTTGGAGGAGGAGGAGGTGGAGGACCTCTAGATCTGGTATGATATGCCGATGATGCCAGTATGCACGAACCAACCTTACGGGATGGGAATAAACAAATAAAAGGAAGAAAAACAAAAGGGAAAAAAAGTCAGTAAGGAGTATTAAAAGGATATTTGCGGTATTTAAACACATATTGCTGGATTATAAATGCGCGTCCTAATTTGGGGACCTACTTGAGCCCGAGGCAGGCCTAGCGACATAGGGATTTGGAGAAAACTCAATGCCGGTAACTGCATCATTTCATTAATATGATAAATATACCAAATCTATACTAAAACCACAATAATTATAAAGATTCACTAGTGGCATTTGCCTTATTACAATCGAAATCTAAAACGAAATCAAGAGAATAAGTAAAACATCATTCCTAATCTACTTGGTCCCAGAGGGGCCTTCTCCAAGCCTGGCCTTCTTTTCCCCATCAATTAGATTCCCCAGGTCGGGCATGTCCAACAGCACATACGCCCTTGCTAGATGTCCTCCTTCATTTCCCTATACGTTCTGACAATCCGAGATTCTTTTCCTCATCTTTCCCTCAAGTTCCATCAAACCCTGCTCCAAATACTCCAAACTCTCCGTTGACTTAGTAGCGATTCCCCTCCATTCATTGATTGCTTCCATGTCCACTTTATGTTGTTCCAAATACCTCGCCTTAGATTCAAAGACCCTTTTGTGCAACCTCCTGTATTTGACTTTTGCTTCAGCATCGTCGTCTATGACCCTATTCCTCAAATCAATCCCTGGCTTGACCTCTCCCACTATGTCATCGACCAACCATGATGAGTAGAAGTACACATGGCCGACATGATACCGATAAAGCTCTATGGTATCTTTCTCCACAACAATATTTGATGCCACATGTGTTGTGTCTCGAACTTGAATGAAATGGCATTCCCTTAGAAGTATGCTTTGTAAAGAACCATTTTGGAAACTTGTGGTATAACCTGTTTTCTCCCAGCTTGCCTCATGGCTCTGATAGGAGCATAAGGATAGATTCCCCTCAATATGATTAGCACTAGATGAGGAACATCTATCTATTTGATGATGAATTAAATGCTAGGGAACCACTCGAAAATCCAAATTGCTAAAGAAATGTACCCAGATCACAGCGTTTCCCGGTTGTGCAAACTTGTCTAGGATAAAAGCCATTATCTCCGGATGGTGATAATATATGTGGTCATTCCATGGTCGTTGCGGAAATTCCTGAAGGTATTTTCCTCTCTGATTGTGTTCCAACAACCATATTTGCAGCAACATATTGCAACCCTCGAAATGCCTATATCCGTTTTTGCAACGGTCTAAGGCTCGGTAAATCTCAGCCATGATCATTGGGACAATGGTGTAAGTTTTCCCCTCAATTCATTCCATTAGGGTCTTAGTGACCATAACTAAGCAAGTATGGATCTTTTCTCCTTGTATTTGGGAATACCGGCATCCCCAAAAAATAGATACTGAATACAAAAACCCGGCGGTGAGTCCAACCCAAAGAAGTGATGGGAAACTCATCATGATAAAGGCGATATAACTTGCTGTGCCCATAACGCTCATAAAGGAAATTAAATGGTATGTAAGGTTTCTTCAGACATACTAACTCATCATTTTTCTTGAAATCCATCATTTTTACTAAACCTCGAGAAGTGCGGTTTTCCGATACCAACAAACCAGGGCTATCCCATGGGAGCCCAGCGAAGCCTCCAATTTCCTCTAGAAGGGGAGTCATTTCTATGTTACCAAAAAGAAAGACGGATCTCTTGCCATCCCAGAACATGGTGGCGACCTCAATTGATACATTGTTTGGCTGAATATCTAACAAGGAAGGTAAATGCCCGAGGAATCTTTTCACATGATTTTTGTCAATTGGTGAGAGATTTTCCCACCAATCTAGCAGCAAAGGTGAGATACCTTGAACTATGCCGAACTTGGGGACTTCGTGCCTCATTTCTACAAAGCAAATAAAATTAGCCCTTTCCCCCTCCGGATTTGACTATTTACACATTAATGATCAACATATTGGCACGTTTTCTAAAAATAATGCACAGATCGTGATTGTGTCCATTGGGACTATGAAAATCTCAGCGGACTTTGGACAAGGTTTTCCTTAGAGGGTTATTACACGAACAACGTTCTAACCCATACTAGGTTT
This sequence comes from Nicotiana knightiana, assembly GCA_005239525.1. NCBI lineage: Eukaryota > Viridiplantae > Streptophyta > Magnoliopsida > Solanales > Solanaceae > Nicotiana > Nicotiana knightiana. Next base: position 129,486 of record ML395481.1, on the reverse strand, counting down.
AGACATGATGCATGCACAATTAATATTATAGTGGGTGTTTCTAGAAGAGTCTAGACCGGTACCCTCAAGTGGAAAACTGGAGAGGGAAAGGCATAGAACCATCGACCGCACCGTTGATCGACTAGTTTTACCGCAATAAGCCTTTCTAAATTTAAAGGGTGATTTAGGAAGAACGTGAACACTCATCAAGCGCCGCTATGGTATTAATTACGCACGAGTGGAATATGATGTGGAGCATGCAGTTATGTAAAGATTAAACAACATGTGTCAAGTATTTTGCATGATTAAGATAGCAAATGTAGTATTAAAATAGAGAGCAAAGACATGAAAAGAAAGGAAAACAAGGAAGAAGTTAGTTCGCGCAATGTGAAAGAATTGTAACAAAGCAAGCAAGGGATAGGGGTAGGGAGAGACATGATGTAGAAAATTTAAAAATGATTTAGAGCAAGTAAACATGACTAGAAAAGAAAGGGAAACACATTTTATAACCAAATTTAGCAGAGATTTGCATATTAATACGAATTCAAATAAAGGGAAAATAGGGGAAAGGGTGTGCATGTAGCCTTAAAAGGGGAAAATGGTAGCGGCATACTCATGTAACAATAAAGAACAAGGAAACACATTCATCAAAGGAGACTAATTCATATAGACCAAGTTCGCTATGGTCAGAGCCTAAAAATATCCCCAGCAGAGTCATTATGCTGCCGCGCCCCTCTTTCTCGCAAATCGGGTTTCGACATGTGACAACTCTTTTAAGGAAGGTGTTAAAAGAGAGAGTCTCCACCTAACGGGTTTGAGGTGCGTTAGGGAACCTATTTGAAAATAACTCTGGTTTAACTAGTTTGCGTTACCAAAGATCGGGTAAGAGGTCAAATTACCTCGAGGAGAAGGTGTTAGGCATTCTTTGAGGTCCACAACTATGGGTCCCGACCGAACTCGAAATATAAAAATTAGTAAACAAGAGGGAAAGACAAGAAGTTTGGGCATTTATTATCAAAAGTCTACAAAATAAACACAAATAATTCACTGTAAGACAAGATGGGGGGTCCTACGTTTTTTTTCCTAAAGGATCACCCCGTGCAACATAAATAATACTTCGTAACTCCCTCGAGATAGGGTGTTACTCGTATTATTCAGCAGATACAGACTATCATCTCCTGCCACCCAATTACAATCTTTAAGTTTTTTTTACCTAAAGCGCGCGAGTTGATACTAAACTGTGCCATATGCGTGCACTACCCATCCCATGCCTATGGTCAAGAGGCGTTTGGACCTCTATTTTGGGTGGTTCTAGACTTAACTTAGGTTGCTCAAAATGATAAAACTAGGCGACATACAAAACAAGTTGGACTTCATGTAAAGGCAATTAATGGCTCAAGTTAGCCTCCACACGTAGACAACAAATGCGCGCAAACAAATTTGGCGTTAGACAGTTTCAGCATTGAGACGAGTTAAAGTCATTAAGCCCTATAGACATGATTTCTATGTGACCTTGGGATTCAAACATGCAAGCAGTTTCAGACGCAAAGTTCTACCTTAGATATAATTTCTAAGCGACTACAAAATTTCCTGCTGATTACAGATTATTAGCGATTAAGCATATATACATGATATTTGGGTGATTTACGTAGTAGTTGGCAGTGATGACCATTGGAAATACTCAGAATTACTCAGTTCGATCCTACATGCATGCTTTCTAATAGTAGCAACAAAACAGTGTTGGAAGTTCAATATTAACACTTAAAAGCGGGTGGTATTACCTTATAGGTAGGATTTCTAACGATTAGTAATTTAAACTGAATTTTTATACTTGGATCCTATAGGAATGTTTCTAGGCGAGCAGTATAATAACAACAACACATTAACCAATTGAAGTTCTATATGCATGATTTTAGATGGATATCAGCAGAACAAGCTAACGTAATCCTATAGTCATAATATCTACTGAATATGCTGCAATGCAAATTAAAAATTGGTCGTTGACATTTTATTTCCTATAGGCATGGTATCTAACAAAACACATATGAGCAGAATATGTTAAACGATGTAAGGACTCAAGCCCTATAGGCAGGTTATCTGTAAACACATAGAAGCAACACATGTTGAACAAATTAAACACCTATAGGCATGATTTCTACCCGTTCGTGCAAATATTAGAATAAACCCATTTTCCCAATTTTACTAACACTTAAATCGTTATTACAGAATTATTACAGACCCAATGAGTGGAATAAATTACAGAATTACAATATAACTATAGTGGGCCTAAGACAGGCCCAATGTATACCCAGCCTGGCCAGGCCTTCAATCTCATATCCATATAGTTTCACAACAGCCTAGAAAACAATATTCATTTACACAAAATAGCCCACATCCAGTAGCCATAATTTGATCAAAAGTCCTAGAATAATAGTCATTTACACAAACCAATTGGTTTATTCAGTAAACAAATAGAACAAAATAGTAAACAAACACATAGTAGAAATCTATGTTTTTAGTGAGCGTTTTTAGTGATTTTTCGTCTCTTTAAAAAGGGGAAAGGGAATGGGTTTATATAGTGGTAAAATTAGTACATAAGTAAGGAAATACGATCAATCAAACCATAAAAGGAAAGAAGAACATATAAATCAATTAAAATGGGAATAGGAGAAGAAGCCAGTAAACCCTAGTTTTTTAGGAAAAACAAATATTACCAGAATATACGCAAAAACAGTAGCATAGGACGAATATAGACACAAATAATACTCAAAATCAGAGAATCAAACTAATTTTGGTTCGATTCGAAGAGATCTGAAAACCCTAATTTTAGGATAAGTAAGAATCAACAAAAAAATACACAAGTATTCATACTCACAATAGAACAAAGGATGAATATAGACATAATGGCGGAAAGATCATAGATTTGAACCGATTTTGGTTCGATCTTGTGGAGATCTGCATTCCATATTAAGGAAAGCATTATAGCAGAGTACCCAGTACCAGAGGGAGGCCGTATATGGCAAGGAATAACCATGGGATCCCATATTAGGTGGGATTAGGAGAGTTTTTAGGGGGTGGCGACTAGGGTTCTTAGGTGGGAGGTGAGGGATATTAGGGAGGCGGACGAGGGAAAAATAAAATTAGGGTTCGGTGTTTGGGTAGCTAAAGGGGAGAGTTTGATATGGGTCGTTGATCTCAGAGATTAACGGCCACGATTAAAAGAGAAGTTAGGTCAGGTTATTATAAACGGGTCGCGACCGGGTTAGGGGTTGGGTTAATTTTTCTTGGGCTGGGATATATTTTGGCTAGTGTATTAGGTTTTGGGTCATTGCTTGGTCCGAAAGTGGGTTCAAGAGTGGACTAGTTTCTAAATACCCCAAAATTTTATCAATAATAATTTATAAAATTCTTAATAAATAGAATAAAATATTATTTATACATTGAAATCTTAAATAATAACTTTGTATTACAAAAATACAAAAATGATATTTTGACACAAATAATATAAAATGAAGAGCCTTTATGTATGAATATAGGCCATTATTGCAAAATTATATAAATAGCTTAAAAATGCTAACATAATTATATGGAATGAAAAAAAATATTTGAAACATATATTATAGGTGCAAAAATAATAATTTTAAGTAACTAAATCATCACAAAATAATTTAAAGGGATAATAACTAAATATTTATATAATTTAAGCGCACGAAAATTAATTTAAAGCTCAAAAAATTATGGAAAATTATAGAAAATGCTTGTATAGGTTTGTAAACTAAATACCGATGCAAATATACTAAAGTATATATATATATATATATATATATATATATATGAGGAAAAAATTGGGTATCAACAACAAGGCGAATAAATAAGTAAAGACATAGGACAAGTAAAAGCGGCTAACTAATAACCTATAAGAGCATTAGGCAAGTAAAGGTGGTTAATAAATGAAAGCATGAATACATGAAAACATGTAGTAAGTTGAGGCATGTTTCGAATGAAATCATGAAATGAACAAGTAAGGACATGTAGCAATTAATGCATGTAACAAGTAGAAATATGGAATAAGTGAAGGAAGGAAGAAATTGAGGATAAGAAATTAAGCACTACACATGCTTAAACCCATGACAACGCATATACACTTGTCGCCTTGCATATACATCATTCCCACACTTGAACCAATTGGAAAATAGACCAATCAAGTCCTATTTTACTCAAGTCAAGGATAACCAGGACACTAACCTCTTTTTGGAATCAAAACAACATTCAACCATGGATTTTCCTTTTAAACAAGCCTCCAAACCAACCGAATCTTGCCAATTAACAATCAAAAAAATCCAAAACAAGATTTAGAAACTACCCGCGAATAAAAAAGGTTCAATCTTTAACTAAATTGAAAAAGTCAACAAAAATCCAACCCGGGACCACCTGGACGAAATAGAGATTCTAAACAAATTTTGATTACCCATTTACCCCCGATCCTGGTTATGTGATTTGTTTCGAAATTCTACCTCAATTCGAAGGCTAAATTTCAATTTTACAAAATTCCTAAATTCTACCCAAAACCCCTAATTTCTACTTTGAAATCATAGATTTAATGTTTAATTCATGAAACAATAATTTGAATTTGATTTAAAACTAGTTAAAGATGCTTATCAATGAATTTGGTAAGAAAATCCTCTTCAAAAATCGCCTCTAGGGAGTCCCAACTTCCTATCTTTTACTTAGCTGCATATATCGCAATTGCGAAGTCTTGTTCGCAATTATGACATTCGCAAAAGCGAACCATCGATTGGAAATGCGACTGGTGTCCTATCCCAATGGTAGTCACAATGTGACATATACCTTACTGTCACGACCCAAAATTCAACTCGTCGTGATGGCGCCTAAAACACTTGTCGGGCAAACCAGACATAACAATAAAGAACCAAAATAATGGAATTTATAGAAATAACACAAGTCTGAAACCTCAATATAACAAAACACCGCTAATACGTGATAAATCCCCTAGAACTGGTAAATAAAGAGTCATGAGCTCTAATACGAAAATACAAATCTGAAATTGCCAAATATGATATTGTCTAAAATAAAGACAACAGTACATAAGAAAAGACAAGCCAAGACTGCGGGAGAGAATGTAGCTCTACCTCGTCTCTCGATACACAGCTCAACAAGCAACTCCACTACTGATAATTGGTCCCAACACTTGGATCTGCAAAATTAGTACATAGTGCAGCATGAGTACAACCAATCCAATCTACTCAGCAAGTATCATAACTGACCTCAACGTGGTAAAAGAAGCAAGAATTATAAATGGCACTTTCTATAACCTGTACAGCTTCATCAATTTAACAAGTACAGAACAATAATGTGATCAAGTCATATAGCACAGAAACAACCCTCTAGGTTGTGTGTGTGTGTGCAATTAATCGAATTCTATGTTCTGTCAATGATACAACATATAAGGATGATATGCACATAAATCAGGTAAAGATTTATGTAAAATCAGGTAAAGACTCGGAATGAGGAACTAAGTACAAAACAAGAAATGGGAAAAGAGATGTTGTGGACGCTGAACAACTACCTCGAAGTCCCAACTCCGACTCCAGACGAAGGAAGGAAACTAGCGCTCGGTACCAGCACCTGTATCTGCACACAGGAGTGTAGAGAGTAATGTGAGTACGCCAACTCAGTAGTAATGAAAATAAATCAAGTCTAAGTAGTAAGAAACACATAAGATCAAATCATCAGTTCACCATAAGCACAACCTTTCTTTCCAACAGTGTGTGTGTGTGTGTGTGTGTATATATATATATATATATAATCAAAATGCTTTAGAAGCCAGCTTCAGTAAAATCCTTTGAAAACTATGTTTTTCCAACAATTTCAGAAATAAAATACCCGATGTGTTTAGCGTAAAATGAAATAAATCATAAATCGCCCCTCGGGCAAAACATCACTCAGAAATCAATCACTCAGCATACCTCACAATCACTCAGTATCAGCCCCTCGGGCAACCTCACTGTCACTCATGCCTCCCAATCACTCGTCACTCGGCACTCGCACTCAGTAGGTATCTGCGCTCACTGGGGGTGTGTATAGACTCCGGAGGGGCTCCTTCAGCCCAAGTGCTAAAAATCAAGCCACCCCGTGGCATCTCAAATCCTCGCAATAAGGCCCTCGGCATCAGTCAGTCAGACACTCTCAGTAAGCCCCTCGGGCTATCAGTAAAACGGGGTACTCGACCCAAAATATCATTTTATAACTCAAATAGTGTAAATAAGGCTAAGTTTCGAAAATAGTTAAGAATAATATGACTGAGTGTAAATCGTAAGTCAACACAGTAAGGAAATAGCAGTAAAAAGGCCCCAAGGGTTCTAAAAAAGTCGGCATAAGGCCCCAAACATGGTTTACAGCCCAAATATAGCAATATTTTTAGAACACAATTTAACATATGATTTAGGGTAAAATACGCAACTCAATAGTTGCCGCGGAAAGGACCAAGTCCAAATCCAAATCAGTGCACGCTACACACCCGCCATCCGGCATGTGCGCCGCTCCAAAACTAGTGATAAAATACGAAGTCCGGGGTTTCATACCCTCAAGACAAGATTTATAGTCATTACTTACCTCAACCCGCCCAAATACTAATCCGCGATGCTCTTGCCTATCGAATCGACTCTCGATTGCTCTGAATCTAACCAAAACAAGATTAACATCATCAACATACACTAAAGGAACAAGGCCCAATCGAATACTATCAATTTTTAACCAAAATTTCCGAAATTGGCCAAACCCGAGCCCGGAGCCCACATCTCGGAATTAGATAAAAATTGCATAAGGAGAATCCTTATCCCCTCCCGAGTCTACACACATAAAATGCATCAAAATCCGACCACAATTGACCCCTAAATTCCTTAATTATAAAACTCAATCTCCCAAGCCCTAAACCCCCAATTTATGCCATTAAATCCACTAATTCCAAGCCTAATCCGTCATATAAAAACATAGAATCGAGTTTTTAGTCCGAGAAACTTACCTCCACCGAAGACCCTGGAAATCCTTCTCCAAATTGCTCTCAAAATGACTCAACCTGCATGCAGAATTGATGAGAAATGCCAAAAATTCGCGGAGGCAAGTATTTATACTTCCTGCCCAGTGAAACCACACCTGTGGCCTTTGATTAGCACTTGACGTCCCAAGTGCGCGCATGCGGAATTCCACTAAAAGCCCAAATCTTGCACCTGCAGTGAGTCACCCGCACCTGCGGCTCCGCAGGTGCGGCCCATGCGTCGCACCTGCGACTTCCTCCAGCCTGACCCCTTTTCGCACCTGTGTAAGACAACTTGCACCTGCGGAGTCTCACCTACGGCTACCCTTCCGCAAGTGCGGCCACACCAGATGCCTGGCACCAGCAACTTGTTCAGCTGCATTTTCTAACTTCAATCCCTCCGATGACTATCCAAAATCATCCCGACCCCTTGGGACCCCAAAAAAAAAAAAAAAAAAGTCCCATAACCTTATTCAAACTTAGTCGAGCCTTCGAAACACCCAAAACAACGCAAAAACGCCAAAATCACATCGGATTTAAACTTATGAACTTTGAGATTTCAAAATTTTGCCAATGATGCCGAAACCAACCAAAACACGTCCGAATGACTTGAAAATTTGCACACACGTCTAAAATTACATTACGAACCTGCTCTAACTTCCGAAATTCCATTCCGACCCCGATAATATATTTTCCACTGTCGATCGGAAATCGCCAAAAACTAACTTTCGCCAATTCAAGCCTAATTCTACACCGGACATCAAATATTCATTCCGAACACACTCCTAATTCCCAAATCACCTAACGAAGCTATATATGCCATAAAATCTACATTCAGATGTCGTTTACCAATAAGTCAACTCCTAGTTGACTTTTCCAACTATTAAGCCAATTTAAGAGACTAAGTGTCTCAGTTATCACCACGACCACTTCGAACCCGAACCAACCGACCCAACACAACATAAATAGGCTAAACATAATATGAAAAAGCAGAAACAGGGGAAACTGGGCTAATCTCACGGAACAACCGGCCGGGTTGTTACATCCTCCCCCTCTTAAACAAACGTTCATCCTCGAATGGGTATAGAAACATACATGGGGTCTCAAATAAGTTAGGATATCTTCTCCATATTTTCCGCTCGGTCTTCCAGGTGGAATCCTCCACCGGCTGTCCTCTCTATTGAACCGTCACTGAAGCTATATCCTTAGACCTCAGCTTTCTAACATGACGACCCAAAATAGCCAATGGCTCTACATCATATGACATATCACCCTCGAGCTGAACCGTGTTGAAGTCCAAAACATAAGGCGGGTCACCAACATACTTCCGAAGCATCGAAACATGGAACACCAGATGAATACTCGATAAGCAGTGATGCAGAGCAAGTCTATAAGCCACCTCCCCAATCCTCTGAAGCACCTCAAATGGCCTAATGAACCTGGGACTCAACTTTCCCCTCTTCCCGAACCTCATAACACCCTTGATGGGTGACCTTCAACCGTACCTTCTCTCCACCCATGAAAGTCACATCTCAGACCTTTTGGTACGCATAACTCTCTTGCCTAGACTGTCCCGTGCGAAGTCGCTCCTGAATAAACTTCGCCTTACCCAACACATCCTGAACCAAGTCTGTGCCCAACAGCCTAGCCTCGCCCGGCTCAAACCAACCAACCGAAGATCTGCACCTCCTACCAGATAAAGCCTCATACGGAGCCATCTGGATACTCGAATGATAACTATTATTATATGCAAACTTCAAGAGTGGCAGAAAATGGTCCCATGAACCCCCAAAATCAATGACACATGCACGCAACATGTCCTCCAGAATCTGAATAGTACGCTCTGACTGCCCGTCGGGTTGAGGATAAAACGTTGTGCTCAACTCAACCTGAGTACCTAACTCCCTCTGCACGACCCTCCAAAACTGAGATGTGAATTGAGTACCTATGTCGGAAATGATAGAAACTGGAACCCCATGCAATCGGACAATCTCCCTAATATAAACCTCAGCTAACCGCTCCGAAGAATAAGTAGTACTAACGGGAATGAAGTGCGCGGACTTGGTCAGCTGATCCACAATAACCCATATAGCATCAAACCTCCTCGAAGTCCGTGGAAGCCTAACTACGAAGTCCATGGTGATCCTCTCCCATTTCCACTCCGGAATATCTAATCTCTGAAGCAATCCACCCGGTCTCTGGTGCTCATACTTGACCTGTTGGCAGTTGAGACACCGAGCCACGAACTCAACAATATCCCTCTTCATCCGCCTCTACCAATAATGCTACTCAGATCCTGATACATCTTTGCGGCACCCGGATGGATGGAATACTGCGAACTATGGGCCTCAACTATAAGAAAATCTTGAAGCCCATCCATATTGGGCACGCAAATCCGTCCATGTATCGTCATGACCCCATCATCACCAATAACCACATCCCTAGAATCACCTCGACGGACCCTGTCCTGGAGAACGAGCAAGTGTAGATCATCATATTGGTGTGCTCTAATCTGATCATAAAGAGAATACCTGGAGGCTACACAAGCCAATATCCGCGGGGGCTCTGATAGATCCCACTCACCAACTGACCCGCTAAAGCCTGAACATCTAGTGCTAAAGGTCGCTCTGCCACTGGAAGGTAGGCTAGACTCCCCATACTCTCTGCACTACGACTCAGGGCATCGGCCACTACATTGGCCTTCCCCGGGTGATATAGAATGGTGAGGTCATAATCCTTGAGAAGCTCCAACCATATCCTCTGACGCAAATTCAAATATTTCTGCTCAAGCAGATGCTACAAACTACGGTGATTAGTGAAAATCTCCCATGCACTCCATACAAATAATGACACCAAATCTTCAAGACGTGGACAATAGCTGCTAGCTCAAGATCGTGCACTGGATAATTCTTCTCGTGCACCTTCAACTGTCTGGACGCATAGGCAATCACCTTACCGTCCTACATCAGAACCGCTCCAAGGCTGACTCTCGAGGCGTCATAGTAAACTGTATAAGAACTTGAACCCGTAGTCAAAACCAACACCGGAGTTGTAGTCAATGCTTACTTGAGCTTCTGAAAGCTCTCCTCACACTCCTCAGTCCACCTGAACTGAGCACCCTTCTAGGTCAGCCTGGTCATTGGTTCTGCAATAAATGAAAATCCCTCTACAAAACGACGATATTACCCTACCAAACCAAGTAAACTGCTAATATCGGTAGCTGATGACGGTCTAGGCCAGCTCTGCACCGCCTCTATCTTCTTTTGATCAACCTGAATACCCTCACTGGACACGACGTGTCCCATGAACGCTATTGAATCAAGCGAGAACTCACACTTCGAAAATTTTGCATACAACTTCTTCTCCCTTAAGGTCTGAAGCACATCTCTCAAATGCTGCTCGTGAACCTCCCGAGATCGGGAATACACCAAGATATCGTCAATAGACACGATGATGAAGGAGTCAAGATAAGGCCGGAACACACTGTGCATCAAGTGCATAAAGGATGCTGGGGCATTGGTCAGCCCGAATGACATAACCAGAAGCTCATAATGACCATACCTAGTCCTGAAGGCAGTCTTCGGGATGTCGGGCCCCCGAATCTTCAACTGATGATAGGCAGAACGCAAGTCAACCTTTGAAAATACCCTGGCACCCTGCAACTGATCAAACAAGTCATCTATACGAGGCAAGGGATACCGGTTTTTCACCGTAACCTTGTTCAGCTACCGATAATAAATACATATACGTATAGAACCATCCTTGTTCTTCACAAACAACACCGGAGCACCCTAAGGTGACATAATAGGCCGAATGAACCCCTTATCTAGGAGTTCCAGAAGCTGCACCTTTAATTCTTTCAGCTCCACTGGTGCCATACGATAAGGTGGAATAGAAATAGGATGAGTGCCTGGCACCAGGTCAATAATAAAGTCAATGTCCCTGTCAGGAGGCATGCTTGGAATGTCTGCAGGAAACACGTCAGAAAAGTCACGGACCACAGGAACCGAATCAATAGCGGGAGCCTCACCACTGACATCCCTCACAAATCCAAATACGATAAACACCCATTTTCAACCATACGCTGAGCCTTCAGGTAAGAAATCACCCTGATAGGCCCATACTCTGAAGAACCTCTCCATTCAACCCTCGAAAATCCTAGCATAGCTAAGGTCACGGTCTTAGCGTGACAATTAAGAACAACATGACACAGAGATAGCCAATCCATGCACAATATCACATCAAAATCAACCATGCTAAGTAGCAGTAGGTCAACTCGGGTCTCCAAACTCCCAATAGATATCACACATGACTGATGCACATGGTCCACAACAATATTATCGCCCGCCGGAGTAGACACATGAACCGATATAACTAGAGACTCACGAGGCATATCCAGATAAGGGGGGAAATATGATGAAACATAGGAATATGTAGAACTAGGGTCAAATAAAGCCAAAGCATCTCGGCAACAGACTGAGAGAATACCTGTGATGACTGCATAAGAGACCATAACATCTAGCCTAGATGAAAGTGCATAGATACGAGCCTGGCCCCCACCTGCACGACCTCCCCCTCTCAGGCGGCCCCTGGAGGTCTGGCCCCCACCCCTAGCTGTCTGGGCGGGTCGTGAAGTAGCTGGAGCCGAAGTCGAGGGCTGGCTCCTCTATTGAGAAGAACCACCAGAACGACGGGGACACTGCCTCCACATGTGCCCAAATTCTCCGCACTCAAAATAACTCCCTGGAGCTGGAGACATGGACTGATAGAAACCCCTAGCACCAGAATGGCCACTAGAAGAATCATGCATAGAGGAACTCTGAGCTGGTGGTGCTTGAGCTGTGCTTTGGGCTGGAAGGGCACCAAATGAAGAATGGCCCGTTGAGAACTGCAGGGACCATGCCCCGAAGATGCACCACTATAGGCTGGGCGGACTGACTGAGGAGGCCTAAGTGAACAGTCTCTACCATGCTAAAACTACCCCCTGGAAGGAGAACTACTAGAACCACCCGATCCACGAAGCCTCTTGTACTCTCTCTCCTCCCGCTCCTGGCGGCAAACCGACTCAATATCTCGAGCAATATCAACAACCTGCTCGAAGGTAGCACCTGATACCCTCTCCCGAGTCATAAAAGGCAGAGCAGATAAGTGTGACGACCCCAAATCCTAAGTCGGCTGTGATGGTGCCTATCACAGAACTAGGCTAGCCAACCATTATAGACTATCATAATATTTCATAAAACTTCCCAAAATTTGCAGTTTTTAAAAAATCAAAATGGATGAACAATTTATAAATCCCCAAAACCTGGAGTCAACTGTCACGAGCATCTAGGAACTATAAATACAATGTACAATAAGGTGACTTGCTACTACAAAAGTCTGAAGTACGAAAGAAAAAAAATTATTAACTGAGAAAAGGAAAGGACGTGAGCTGTGGACGCTGAGCAACTATCTCGATCCTCGATCAAACTCCAAGCACCTCCAAAAATCAACTCGTGATATGGTCTGGTACCTGGATCTGCACACAAAGGTGCAGGGAGTAACGTGAGTACGCCAACTCAGTAAGTAATCAAAGTAATTCAAAACTTGAGTGTAGTGACGAGCATTTATAAATCATGTAAATCCATATAATGAGTAGCAGTTGAAATGAATAATCAAGTCAGGAATTTGTCCAACATTATTATCAGAGGCTTAGTGTAAAGAAGAGTGAAAAGAATAGTTTCATAAAATATAAGCCCCTCGGGAAGAGTATCACTCACAACAAAGCATCTCGGGCAAGCCTCTCAGTCACTCGTAACTCCACTATCAGTATCTCATGCTCACACTAAACTCTCGTACTCAGGAAGTACCATGAATACACACAACTGCTGCGGCGGACAACCCGATCCAACACACACACACACACACACACACACACACACACACACATATATATATATATATATATATATATATATATATATACTAGTGCGGCGTGCAGCCCGATCCATATAACATATGTTGTGGCGTGCAGCCCGATCCATATAATAGTCGACTGCGCCCACTGTGGGTGTACAGACTCCGAAGGGGCTCCTACACCCCAAGTTATATTTGATGCAGCGTGCACCCCAATCCAATATGTACATTGCTGTGACGTGCAACCCGATCCATATATAACATATATTGGTGTGGCGTGCAGCCTGATCCATATATAATCTATATTGCTGCAGCGTGCAGCCCGATCCATATGTAATATATATTGCTGCGGCATACAACCCGATCCATATGTAATCTGTATTGCTGCCGCGTGCAACCCGATCCATATGTAATATATAACATATATATATTGTTGTGGCGTGCAGCCCGATCCATAACTATCCTCACATACTTGGCTCTCGGCCTCGCTCAGTCATCCTCACAAGCCACTCGGGAAATTCATCTCAACTCACGGGACTCAGCCCAAAATACTTCTTAGATTTTCAAAGCTGTGTGATAACAGTGAAAATAAAAACAAGTAGGAAACATGACTGAGTTCAGAATTATTCTATGAGGATAGTGTGAGAATAGTGTAAATGTACCTCTGAGGGTCTATACATGTCGGCACAAGACCCCAAACATGGCTAACAACCCATAAACAAGTATAAATTTCTAAAATACAGGATATCACAATGTTTCAAATCGAATACGCGGCTTAATAGTCGCTACATAATGGACCAGGTCACAATCCCTATCGGTGCACGCCCCCTCGCTCTTCACCATGTACGTCACCTTATTTACCAAAACGATATCAAATACCGGGGTTTCATACCCTCAGGTTTAGAGTTACAATCGTTACTTACCTCAAAACAGCCCAAAAGCTACACCACGATACTCTTGCCCCTCGAATTGGCTCCCAAATGCTCCAAATCTAACCAAAACCAGATTAACAACATCAATATACGCTAAAGGAATTAAACCGAATCAAACTATCAATGTTAAGCACAATTTCCGAAATTGGCCAAACCCGAGCCCCGGGCCCACATCTCGGAATTCGATGGAAATCGCGTCACAAGAATCCTTATCCCTTCCCGAGTCTACACATATAAAATGCATCACGATCCGACCACAAACAACTCCTAAATTCCTTAATTTACAAGTCTCAATTTCCCAAGCCCTAAACCCCCAATTTATGCCTTTTAATCCACAAATTCCAAGCCTAATCCATCACAAAATAACATAGAAACGAGTCTATAGTCCGAGAAACTTACCTCCACTAAAGACTCTCGAATTCGTCCTTCAAATTTCTCCCAAATTGGCTCAACCCGCGTGCAAAAGTGAAAGAAATGCCAAAATTTCGCGGAGGCACCTACTTATACCTCCTGCCCAGTTAATCTGCACGTGCGGACCCGCACCTGCGGTCCCTGGTGCGCACCTGCGAACTTCCTTTAACTCGCACCTGCAACTTCCTCCAGCCTGGCTTCTTTTCGCACCTGCGACCATCGCACCTGCGGCTCCCCATCCGCAGGTGCGGCCGCACCAGTAAAATGACACCAGCAACAACTTTGCTGCAAATTCCTCCAACCCTCCGTTAACCATCCGAAATCAATCCCGAGCCCCTCGGGACTCCAACCAAACATACCAACACATCCCATAACCTCATTCGTACTTATTAGAGCATTCGAAACACCAAAAACAACGCAACAACACCAAAATCACTTCAAATTCAAGCCTATGAACTTTGAAACTTCTAAATGTCGCCAATGATGCCGAAACCAACCAAAACACATTCGATTAACTTGGAAATTTGCACAAATATCAAAAATGACATTACAAACCTGCTCCATTTGTCGGAATTCCATTCCAATCCCGATAGCCTATTTTCCCCTGCCGACCGGAAATCACCAAAAACTAACTTTCGCCAATTCAAGCCTATATCCTTACCTAACATCAGAACTTCATTCTGAACACACTTATAAGTACCAAATCACCTAACAAAGCTATCCGGGCCATAAAATCCACATTTGGAGGTCGTTTACCAATAAATCAACTCCAGTTGACATTTTTTCAACTATTAAGCTAATTTAATAGACTAAGTGTCTCTGTTCTCACCATGACCACTCCGAACCCGAAACACCTGACCCAACACAACATAAATAGGCTAAGAAACATATGATAAAGTAGAAATGGCGGAAACAGGGCTAATCTCACGGAACGACCGGCAAGGTCGTTACATCCTCCACCTCTTAAACAAACATTCATCCTCGAACGGGTTTAGAAACATACATAGAGTCTCGAATAAGTGAGGATATCTGCTCCGCATCTCCCGCTCGGTCACCTAGGTGGCATACTCCACCGGCTGCCCCCTATACTGAACCTTTACTGAAGCTACATCCTAAGACCTCAACTTTCTGACCCGACGACCCAAAATAGCCTCTGGATCTACCTCATATGACATATCACCCTCGAGCTGAACCGTGCTGAAGTCCAAAACATAAGACAGGTCACCAACATACTTCCGGAACATCGAAACATAGACCATCGGATGAATAATCGATAAGCTGTGAGGCATGGACCGGGGACGCTAAAGCACCTCAAAAGGCCTAATGAACCGGGGACTCAGCTTTCCCGTCTTCCCGAACCACATAACACCCTTCATGAGTGACACCTTCATCAGCACCTTCTCCCCAACCATGAAAGACACATCTCAGACCTTCCAGTCCACATAACTCTTCTGCCTAGACTATGCCGTGCGAAGCCGCTCCTGAATTAACTTCATCTTACAACGCATCCTGAACCAAGTCTGTTCCCAATAGCCTAGCCTCGCCCGGCTCAAACCAACCCGCCAGAGATCTGCACCTCCTACCATATAAATCTTTATATGGAGCCATCTGGATACTCGACTGATAACTATTATTATATGCAAACTCCGCGAGTGGCAGAAACTGGTCCCATGAACCCCCAAAATCAATGACACAGGCACACAACATATCCTCCAAAATATGAATAGTACGCTCCGACTGCCCGTTGGTCTGAGGATAAAATGTTGTGCTCAACTCAATCTGAGTACCTAACTCCCTCTGCACGGCCCTCCAAAACTGAGATGTGAACTGAGTACCTCTGTCAGAAATGATAGAAATTGGAACCACATGAAATCAGACAATCTCCCTGAGATAAATCTCAGCTAACCGCTCTGAAGAATAAGTAGTACCAACAGGAATGAAGTGCGCGGACTTGTTCAGTCGATCCACAATAACCCATATACCATCAAACATCCTCGAAGCTCGTTGAAGTCCAACTACGAAGTCTATGGTTATTCGCTCCCACTTCCACTCTAAACTATCTAATCTCTGAAGCAATCCACCTGGTCTCTGGTGCTCATACTTGACCTGCTGACAATTGAGACACCGAGCCACAATGATGTCTCAGATCCTGATACATCTTTGCGGCACCCGGATGGACGGAACACCGCAAACTATGGGCCTCAGCTAGAATTAGATCTCGAAGTCCATCCACACTGGGAGAGAAAATCCGGCCCTACATCCTCATGAACCCATCATCACCAATAGCCACATCCCTGGAATCACCGCGATGGACCCTGTCCTGAAGAACAAGCAAGTGTGGATCATCATATTGGCGTGTTCTAATCTGATCATAAAGAGAAGACCTGGAGGCTACACAAGCCAATACCTACGGGGGATCTGATAGATCCAATCTCACCAACTGACCTGCTAAAGCCTAAACATCAAGTGCTAAAGGTCGCTCTGCTACTGGAAGGTAGGCTAGGCTCCCCAAACTCTCCGCTCTGCGACTAAGGGCATCGGCCACTACATTGGCCTTCACAGGATGATATAAAATAGTGAGGTCATAATCCTTGAGAAGCTCCAACCATCTCCTCTGATGCAAATTCAGATCCTTCTGCTTAAGCAGATGCTGCAAACTATGGTGATCAGTGAAAATCTCACGATGCACTCCGTATCAATAATGACGTCAAATCTTCAATGCGTGGACAATAGCTGTTAGCTGAAGATCGTGAACTGGATAATTCTTCTCGTGCACCTTCAAATGCCTGGACGCGTAGGCAATCACCCTACCGTCTTGCATCAAAACTGCTCCAAGGCCAACTCTCGAGGCATCATAGTAAACTGTATAGGAACCTGAACCCGTAGGCAAAACCAACACCAGAGTTGTAGTCAAAGCTGACTTGAGCCTCTGAAAGCTCTCCACACACTCCTTAGTCCACCTGAGCTGAGCACCCTTCTAGGTTAGTCTAGTCATAGGTGCAGCAATAGATGAAAATCCTTCTAAGAATTGGCGATAGTACCCTGCCAAACCAAGGAAATTGCGAATCTCGGTAGCTGAAGACGGTCTAGGCTATCTCTACACCACCTCTACCTTCTTCGGATCAACCTGAATACCCTCATTGAACACCACGTACCCCAAAAACGTTACTGAATCAAGCCAAAACTCACACTTCAAAAATTTTGCATACAATCTCTTCTTTCTCAAGGTCTGAAGCACAACTCTCAAATGTTGCTCATAATCACACCGAGATTGGGAATACACCAATATATCATCAACAAAATACGATGAATAAAGAATCCAGATAAGGCCGGAATACATTGTGCATCAAGTGCATAAAGGCTATTGGGGTATTGATCAGCCTGAATGACATAACAAGAAACTCATAATGACCTTATCTAGTCCTGAAAGCAGTCTTCGGGATGTCTGGCCCCCTGAACCTTCAATTGATGATAGTCGGAACGCAAGTCAAACTTGGAAAATACCCTGGCACCCTGCAACTGATCAAACAAGTCATCTATACGAGGAAAGGGATACCGTTCTTCACTGTAACCCTGTTCAGCTGCCGATAATCAATACACATATGCATAGAACCATCCTTCTCCTTTACAAACAACACCTGTGCACCCCAAGGTGACATACTACACCGAATGAACCCCTTATCTAGGAGTTCGTAAGGCTGGTCCTTTAATTTTTAGCTCCGCTAGAGCCATACTATAAGGTGGAATAGAAATAGGCTGAGTGTCGGACACCGGGTCAATACCAAAATCAATATCCCTGTCATGTGGCATGCATGGCAGGTCTGCAGGAAACCCGTTCAGAAAGTCACGGACAACAGGAACCGAATCAAAAGCGAAAGTCTCACCACTAACATCCCTCACAAAATCAAGATATGATAAGCATCCCTTTTCAACCATATGGTGAGCCTTCAGGTAGGAAATCACCCTGCTAGTGTCTTAGCGATAAAAGAACCTCTCCACTCAACCTGCAGACATTCTGACATAACTAAGGTCACGGTCTTAGCAACAATCAAGAAAAGCATGACACGGAGATAACCAATCCATTCCTAATATCACATCAAAATCGACCATGCTGAGTAAAAGTAGGTCCACTCGGGTCTCCAGACCCCCAATAAATACCACACACGACCGATACACACGGTCCACAACAATAGTATCACCCACCAGAGTCTACACATGAACTGATGTAACTAAAGACTCATGGGGCATATCCAGAAAATTGGCAAAATATAATGAAACACAGGAATATGTAGAACTAGGGTGAAATAAAACAAAAGCATCCCCGCGACAGACTAAGACAATACCTGTGATCACTGCACCGGAGGCCATAGTATCTGGCCAGGTTGGCATACATACGGGCCTGACCTCCACCTGCTCGACTCCCCCCATAGGGCGCCTCTAGCTGACTGACTACCACCCTTGGCTGCTTGGGTGGGTGGTGAAATAACTGGTGCTGAAGTCGAAGGCTGGCTCCTCAGCTGAGATGGACCTCCAAGAAGATGAGGACACTTCCTCCTTATATGCCCGAACTCTCCACACTCATAACAACTCCCTATAGCGGGAGACAGGGGCTGAAAGGAACCCCTGGCACCAGAATGGCCACTAGGAGAACCATGCATAGAGGAGACCTGAACTGATGGTGCTCGAGATGCACTATGGGATGGAAGGGCACCGAATGAAGAATGGCCTGGCTGAGAAGTACGGGGACCATGCCCCGAAGATGCACCACTATGGGTTGGGCGGCCTTACCGAGGAGGCCTGAAAAAACGGCCTCTACCGTACTATCTGCCCCCTGGAAGGAGCACCACTAGAACCAGCCGATCCACGAGGCCTCTTGACCTCCCTCTCTACCCGCTCCCGGCGGCGAACTGACTCAATATCTCGAGCAATATCAACAACCTGCTTGAAGGTAGCACCTGATACTCTCTCCCGAGTCATGAAAAGGCGGAGCTGGCAAGTGAGGCCATCCACGAACCACCTAATCCTCTCCCTATAAGTAGGGAGCAACTCGAGGGCATGACGAGCCAACTCTGAAAACCGCATCTCATACTGCGTCACTAATAGCTCCCCTGACGCAACTACTCAAAATGCCTGTGATGCTCCTCCCTTTAAGACTGGGGTACATACTTCTCCAAGGAGATAGTGGAGAACTGCTGCCAGGTGAGGGGTGCTGAACCAACAGGCCTACGCCTCTCAAAAGATTCCCATCAAGTGAAAGCAGCACCAGAAATTGAAAAGTAGCAAAAGAGACCCCACTAGTCTCCATAATCCAAGCAGTATGAAGCATCCGCTAACACTTATCCAGAAAAACCTGGGCATCCTCGCCCTCCGCACCACTGAATGTCGGAGACTGAAGTCTACTAAACCTCTCTAGGCTAGGCTGCTCATCATCTGGCATAGCTGGAACTACGAAGTCCTGAACAAGAGAAACCGGATGGGGTGGAACTGCCCTCGGTGTATGATGGCCCTGAGTAACCTGCTTAGGCGTCTGGGCAACTGGAGTCTGACTGCCTCTCCAGCCTGAGAAATAGCGGCAACTGCTTGAGCAAGGGTGGTACATACTGTATAGATCTTGGCCAAGGTCTCCTGAAGACCCAGAATAACAATAGGCATTATCGGTGCCTGAGCCTGGCCTGCTGGAGTATCTGCGGCGGGAACCTGATCCTGAATAATAGAGGGATCAACTGGTACTGCGCTGGCTGCCGCACAGGCTGTACCCCTACCTCTACCACGGCCTCGACCGTGGCCTCGACCCCTCACTGGTCTAGCTAGTGGCTGATCACCCTGATTGGTAGCGCGAGTCCTCACCATCCATGAGAGAATGAAACAACAGAAGATTAGATTTCCAGAATCAACAAAGTGGCACGACATAATTCAAGAAAAATGAGATTGTTCCTAAGGGTTTTGCAGCCTCTCGAAGATAAGTACAGACATCTCCGTACCGATCCGCAAGACTCTACTATTCCTGCTCATGACCGTCGAGTCCTATGTAACCTAGGCTCTGATACCAACTTGTCACGACCCCAAATCCTAAGCCGGCCATGATGGCGCCTATCTTGGAACTAGGCTAGCCAACCATTACAGACTATCATAATATTTCATAACTTCCCAACATTTGCAGATTTTAATACAGCAAAATGAGATGAAAATTTATACATTTCCCCAAATCCTGGAGTCAACTGTCATGCGCATCTAGGAACTGTAAATAGAATGTACAATAAGGTGACTTGCTACTACAAAAGTCTGAAGTACGAAAGACAAAAAAAATTATGAACTAAGGAAAGGAAAGGAAGTGAGCTGGGGACGCTGAGCAACTACCTCGATCCTCGATAAAACTCTAAGAACGTCCGAAAATCAACTAGTGAGATGGTTCGGCACCTGGATCTGCACACAGAGGTGCAGGGAGTAACGTGAGTACGCCAACTCAGTAACTAATCAAAGTAACTAAAAACTTGAGTGTGGTGACAAGCATTCATAAATCATATAAATTCATATAATGAGTAACAGCGGAAATGAATAATCAAGTCAGGAATTTACAATCCGAATATTTCATATAACTCCAGTTTCCATTTTAAAAATCTTGCATAAAAATATTTGTCCAACATTATCATCAGAGGCTCAGTGTAAAGAAGAGTGACAACAGTAGTTTCATAAAATATAAGCCCTTCGGGCACAGTATCACTCAAAATAAAGCCTCTCGCGAAAGCCTCTCAGTCACTCATGACTCCACTATCAATATCTCATACTCACACTAAACACTCGTACTCAGCAAGTACCATGAATACACACAACTGCTGCGGCGTACATCCTGATCCAACACACACACACACACACATGTGTGTGTATATATATATATACACACTGTTGCGGCGTACATCCCCATCCTTATAATATACGCTGCAGCGTGCAGCCCGATTCATATAATACTCGCCTGCGCCTACTGGGGGTGTACAGACTCCGGACGGGCTCCTACAGCCCAAGCATTATATTTGCTGCGGCGTGCTGCCGATCCAATATGTACATTTCTGCGGCGTGCAACCCGATCCATATATAACATATATTGCTGCGGCGTGCAGCCCGATCCATATATAATCTATATTGTTGTGGCATGCAGCCCGATACATATGTAATATATATTGCTGTGGCATGCAACCTGATCCATATATAATCTATACTGTTGCTGCGTGAATCCCGATCCATATGTAATATATAACATATATATATTTCTATGGCGTGCAACCCGATCCATAACTATCCTCACATACTCGGATCTCGGCCTCGCTCAGTCATCCTCACAAGCCACTTGGGCAATTCATCTCAACTCACGGGACTCAGCCAAAAATACTTCTCAAAGTTTCAAAGCTGTGTGATAATAGTGAAAATAACAACAAGTAGGAAACATGACTGAGTTCATAATTATTCTATCAGGATAGTGTGAGAATAGTGTAAAAGTACCTTTGAGGGTCTAGACAGGTCGGCACAAGGCCCCAAACATGGCTCACAACCCATAACAAAGTATAAATTTCTAAAATACATGATATCGGAAGGTTTCAAATCGAGTACGCGGATTAATAGTCGCTACGGGATGGACCAGGTCACAACCCCTATCGATGCACACCCCCATGCTCGTAACCTAGCATGTGCGTCACCTCATTTAGCAAAACAATATCAAATATCGGGGTTTCATACCCTCAGGCTTAGAGTTACAATCGTTACTTACCTTAAAACAGCCCAAAATGTACTCCGCGATGCTCTTGCCCCTCGAATTGACTCCCAAATGCTCCGAATCTAACCAAAACAAGATTAACATCATCAATATACGCTAAAGGAACAAAACCCAATCGAAAAATATCAATTTTAAGCACAATTCCAAAAATTAGCCAAACCTTAGCCCCGAGCCCACGTCTCGGAATTCAATGAAAATCGCGTCACAACAATCCTTATCCCTTCCCGAGTCTACACATATAAAATTCATCACAATCGACCACAAACAGCTCCTTAATTCCTTACAAGTCTCAACTTTCCAAGCCCTAAACCCTAAATTTATGCCATTTAATCCACAAATTCCAAGCCTAGTCCGCTACAAAATAACATTGAAACGAGTTTATAGTCCGAGAAACTTACCTCCATTGAAGAATCTCGAATTCCTCCTTCAAATTGCTCCCAAATTGGCTCAACCCACATGCCAAAATGAAAGAAATGCAAAAATTTTGTGGAGGCACGTATTTATACATCCTGTCCAGTTAATCCACACCTACGGACCATTCTTCGCACCTGCGCACCCAGGTGCGCACCCACGAAATTCCATTAAAAGTCCAATCTCGCACCTGCAGTGCCTCTGGCGCACCTCCGGCTTAGCAGGTGTGGCCCATGCCTCACACATGCGGCTTCCTCCAGCCTGGCCTCTTTTCGCACCTGGGCAATGACCATCGCACCCGTGGCCATTGCACCTGTGACTCCCCATCCGCAAGTGCGGCCTCACCAGTAAAATGACACCAGAAATAACTTTGCTGCAAATTCCTAAGTCCAACCCTCCGTTAACCATCCGAAATCAATCCCGAGCACCTCGGGCCCCAACCAAACATACCAACACATCCCATAACCTCATTCGAACTTAGTCGAGCCTTCGAAACACCAAAAACAACACAACAACACCAAAATCGCTTCAAATTCAAGCGTATGAACTTTGAAACTTCTAAATTTCGCCAATGATGCCGAAACCAACCAAAACACATCTGATTGACCCGAAAATTCGCACACATATCCAAAATGACATTACAAGCCTTCTCCAACTGCCGGAATTCTATTCCGACCCCGATAGCCTATTTTCCCCTACCGACCGAAAATCGCCAAAAACTATCTTCCGCCAATTTAAGCCTAATTCCTCTGCGGACATAAGAACTTCATTCCGAACACACTCCTAAGTCCTAAATCACCTAACGAAGCTATCCGGGCCATAAAATCCACATTTCGAGTTCGTTTACCAAAAAGTCAACTCCCAGTTGATTTTTTTCAACTATTAAGCTAATTTAAGTGACTAAGTGTCTCTGTTCTAACCACGACCACTCTGAACCCGAACCATCCTGCATCAAGACACTTTTGATGCTAATTTGTGAAGCATCACAATAAACTGTATATGAACACGATGCTGACGACAACACCAGAACTGGAGCTGTGGTCAAGGTAGTATTGAGCTTTTGAAATCTCTCTTCACACTCATCAGACCATCTAAATGGCGCATCCTTTTGGTTCAACCTAGTCAAAGGTGAAGCTAATTTAATATACTAAGTGTCTCTGTTCTAACCACGACCACTCCGAACCCGAAACAATCGGCCCAACACAAGAAATCATAACAAATCATCCTACCCTCCTGCATCAAGACACTTCTGATGCTAATTTGTGAAGCATCACAATAAATTGTATATGAACCCGATGCTGACGACAACACCATAACTGGAGCTGTGGTCAAGGCAGTATTGAGCTTTTGCATTCTCTCCTCAAACTCATCAGACCACCTAAATGGCGCATCATTTTGGGTCAATCTAGTCAAAGGTGCAGTAATGGAGAAGAAACCCTCTACAAAACGACGATAATAACCTGCCAAAACAACAAAGGTCTGAATCTGAGTAGCTGAAGACGGTCTAGGCCGACTCTGAACTGCTTCATTCTTCTTAGGATCCAACTTGATCACTTTAGTAGACACCACGTGGCCCAAGAATTCCAGTGAATCAAGCCAAAATTCACACTTGGAGAATTTAACATAAAGCTTCTTCTCCCTCAAGGTATGGAGTACAATCCTTAGATGTTACTCATGACCCTCGTCGCTGCGTGAGTAAACCAACATATCATCAATGAATACTAGTTGGGATACATTGTTCATCAGGTGCATAAACGCTGCTGGGGCATTGGTCAGCCTAAAAGACATCCCAAGAAACTCGTAGTGCCTATAGAGAGTCTTGAAAGCCATCTTCAGATTATCAGAATCCCGAATCTTCAACTGATGATATCCCGACCTCAAATCGATCTTCAATAACATTGTGGCACCCTGAATCTAGTCAAATAAGTCATCAATGCGCGGTGGTGGATACTTATTCTTAATTGTAACTTTCTTCAGCTATCGGTAGTCAATACCCGTCCTCCTAGTACCATCTTCTTCTTCACAACTAAAATCGATGCACCCAAAGGAAACACACTAGGCTTGATGAATCCCTTATCAAACAACTTTTGAAGTCTTTCATTTAACTCTTTCAATTCCGTCGATGCCATGTGCTACGCTGGAATAGAGACGGGCTGGGTGACCGACACCAGATCAATACCAAAATCAATATCCATGTCTAGTGGCATGCCCGGTAGGTCTGCAGAAAACACATATGGGAAGTCTCTCACTACTGGAACTGACTCAATGGTAGGAGTATCAACACTAACATCCCTCACAAAGGACAAATATTCTTCATATCCCTTCGTAACCATCCATTGAGATTTCAAATATGAAATCTCTCTACTAGGAACATAATCTAGGAAACCTCTCCACTCAACCCTAGGCAGCCCTACATTGAAAATGTCACGGTCTTAACGTGACAGCCCAAAATAGTGTGACATTGTGACAACCAACCCATGCCTCAAATCACCACACATGACTGATACACACGGTCCACAATAATAGAATCACCCACCTGTGTAGACACACGAACATGCATAACTAAAGAATCATAGGGCATATCCAAAAAACGTGCAAAGTATGATGACAAATATGAATAAGTAGAACCAAGATAAAATAATACTGAAGTCTCCATATGGCACACTGAAACAATACATGTGTTCACAGTATCGGAAGCAACTGCCTATGGCCTGTCTGGAAATGCGCAGCAACGAGCCTGGCCACTACCTGATTGACCTCCCCCTCTAGGGAGGCCTCGAGATGATTGAGCCCCACCTGGAGATGGCTGTGCAAGTAGTGTAGTTACTAGTGCTGAAATCATAGGCTTAGAGCTCTGACGTGGAACCCTACTAATTAGTTTGGGGAAATCTCTCTTGAGATGAATCAAGTCTCTACACTCATAACAACCCCTTCTAAAAGGTTGTTGACCCTGATAGCCTGAAGAACTGCCTGTGGAAACCTAGGGAGATGGAGCACGGTAGACCTCTTTGCCGGTAATGCACTCAATGATGACTGAGCTAGGCGTGCACTGTAGGAACTGTGGCTAAATAAGGAACCGCGAGGAATGTGGCGAGCTATCTGAACTGGTCTAGGAGGATGACCTCTGTTGTCATAGGACTGGCCTCTAGATGAGGCACTACTGAAACCACCTGAACTACGAGGCATATTTCCCTCCCGCTCCACATGCTTTTTCTTGCGAACCTACTCTAAGAGTCTAACAATCTCAACCACTTGGTCAAAACTAGCATCCGTTGCAACCTCTCGAGCCATACTGAAATGTAATCCATAATTGCAACCACTCCTCATCTTCTCCCTTTCAGTGGGAACCAACAATACTACATCACGAGCCAAATCTGCGAACTTCATCTCATACAGAGACACTATCATACCTTCACGGCGTAGCTGCACGAACTGCCTACACAACTCATTTCTACCAGTCTGTGGGACAAACTTCTCTAAGAAAAGAACTAAGAACTCATGCCAACTCCGAACTGAGAACTCATGCCATTAAGTGGTGTTGCGTCGGCTGGCATGCTCAATTTGTAAGTCTACCACCATCTGTAAGTTGCCCCTGTCAGCTGAAAATTAGTAAATATAACCCTAATAGTGTCCAAAATACACGCGGTGCAAGGAATCCACTAACACCTATCTAGAAAATCTCGAGCATCCTCTGACTCTGCCCCACTGAACTCTAGAGGCTTAGGCCTCCCAAACCACTCTAATCTCTTCTGATCCTCATCACTTATAAGTGGACCAACCTCGGTCCGAGTTACAGCAGCCGATTGAACTCGCAATATACCCGGTGTCTACCCTGGGCTAGCTGCTATAGAGTATGGGCGGTAGGAGTCTAGGCACCTTTCCCAGCCTCTGAAGTGGATGGTGTAGTTAGAGCTGAAACAGCCTGAGCCAAGCTCGTGCATATAGTCAAACTTTAGGCTACGGCCTCCTGAAGGCCAGGAATAACGATTGCTGGTGCATGAGTTGGTCGCACCAGTTCAACAACCTCTAGTACCTGCTCCTCAGCTGGAGAAACTGGTGGCTCCACATGTGCTTCTCTGGTTGTAGTACGAGCTACACCTCGGCCTCTCACGACCCTAACTAGTGGTACTGGTGGCTGTCTGCCTAATTCGGTCACTATGTCCTCTCCATCTGTGCGAGAATATACAAGTCAAGTTTGAAACTTTGAAAATAAGATATCTGCACGACAAGAATGGAAGAAAGTGAAGTTTCCTAATAGTTCGTTATCCTCTCAAAGATAATCACATACGTCTCCGTATTGATATGCAAGACTCTACTAAACTTGCTCATGACTTATAACACCTATGAACCTAGGATGCTAATACCAACTTGTCACGACCCAAAATCCCAACTCGTCGTGATGTCGCCTAAAACTCTTGGCAGTCAAGCAGGACATAATAATAAAGAACCAAAATAATAAAATTTATAGAAATAACATAAGTTTGAAACCTCCATATAACAAAATACTGGTAATACATGATAAATCCCCCATAACTGGTAAGTATAGAGTTAGGAGCTGTAATACAAAAATACAAGTAAAAATTATCTACGATGTTGTTTGAAATAAAGACAACAATACATAAGAAAAACCAAACCAAGATTGCTGGTGAGAATGCAGCTCTACCTCGTCTCTCGATACTCAACTCAACAAGCAATTCCGCTACTGATAACTGGCCCCAACACCAGGATCTGCACAATTAAGTGCAGAGTGTAGCATGAGTACAACCAACCTAATGTACTCAGCAAGTATCATAACTAACCTCGGCGAGGTAAAAGAAGCAATAATTATAAATGACAGTTGCTATAACCTGTACAGTTTCATCAATTTAACAAGTACAAAACAATATTGTGATCAAGTCATAAAGAACAGAAAGAACCCTCTAGGGGATGAGTGTGTGCAATTACTCAAATTCTCTATTCTGTCAATGAACATATAAGGATAATATTCACATAAATCAGGTAATGAACCATGGAAATTGCAAGTAAAGAAGAATTGCAAATCAAAAAGAAACATTGGCAAGACTTTCCTCAACCTTTCCATAAATGTACCAAACTACTGATCAATTTTCTTAATATCCTCGTGTACACCATCAAGAGATAAACATAAGAGGGTGACCCTAGGGGGATACATCCATATCCACATGCATGCGCGGCCAATTTAACATGCTACCAGTCCGGAATGGTCATAGGCTCAATATCATAATCTGTCTGGTATGGTCACAACCATAACAACACAATCCTCCTGGCGGGGTCACATGCATAACAACATAATTCGCTCGGTGTGTTCACAAGAATAACAACATAATTTTCATGGCGTGGTCACATGCATAACAATAGAATGTGCCCCGTGTGGTCATAATCATCCAATCCAAATCATATCACATAGGAGAAAATATACAAGAAGTACATGCATATGATGGATGAATAAAATAGATCTCATGCTTCTGGACTGGTATAAGTTGACATGCAAAAGTGTAAGCATGTGCAAAGTGTGCTATCATAGCTTATATCGGCAATTTCATCACAGAAATAAGAATTATCGAGTTCATAATTAGCCTCTATGTAACCTCAAACATGGTTCAAATAGTTCGCAACAAAGTTACAAATATGAGAAACATCATAGCTTAACGATTAACAGTCAATTCTATGCATATCATAGCCTAAGCACTACCCCAAACATGGATAAATACTCGGTACTTGCACATGGGCTCAAAGACATATGCGTACTCATAGCACGTAGCTAACACAAATAATTCAGGCAATTAGTGCCTCAATCAAATTTAGGTAAGATACTTATCTAAAGCAAGCCAAATCACTCCTCTAAAAATCCCTTCCCGCGTGAATCAACCTCTGGACGACACGAATATATCCAAATCAACTTAATATAATCAATAAAAGCCATATAAATCGAATCCAAATGATAAAGCTAAGATCTTTAACCAAAATCAAAAAGTAAAAACCAAAAAATCAACCCCGGGCTCGCACCTCAGAACCCAACAAAATTCACAAATTCCGAACACCCATTCAATTACGAGTCCAACCATACTTATTTCATCCAATTCCATCCACAATATTGACCCTCAAATCACCAAATCTCACTCTCCAATACCATGGTCTAAAAATCCCAAAATTTCACTCCAAATTCACATAAACTAGGTGTAATAATCAATGGGTAATAAATATTTATCAATAAAAGTTATTAAACTTCACTTACCTCTTCAATGGTAGTAAAAATCCTCCAAAACTTACCCTTAGTTGAGTTCCAAGTCTCCCAAAATGAGAAAACATGAAACCCTTCGATTTAATATCCTCACCAGCGATCCTGAACCTGTGATCCTATTTTTCGCTACTGTGGGACTGCTTCTGTTGTCCGAATCGTGCACCTGCGCATTTCACTTAAATCCCGCCCAACCGCTTCTGCGGTCCAACTCGCGCTTCTGTGAGTCTGCACCTGCGGAACCGTTGCGCCTCTGCGGTCCAAAGCCCATCCTGCTATACTCTGCTTCTGTGGAACTTCCTTAGCAGAAGTGCATCTGTTTCTACGGAACTCTACGGGCATCTGCAAAGCTCCCATGGCCAGGCCATATTCCACTTCTGCGACCTTTCAGCCGCACATGCGGCTCCGCTTCTGCGGTCAATCCTACTGCAGGTGCAATTACACCAGAAGCCATAAACCTTCAACGATAAACACCGATTCCAAAATGATTAGTTAACTATCCAAAACACCCTTGAGGCACTGAGGACCCCATTAAAACCTACCTATAAGTCGTAAAACACAATACACAATTACTCGAAGCCTCAAATCACATCAAACAACATCAAAAATCATGAATCACATCCAATTCAAGCCTAATGAACTTTCAACTTCTAAAACTAATGTCGAATCCTATCAAACCAACTCCGAATGACCCCAAATTTCTCACACTAGTCCCAATTGACACAACAGACATATTCCAACTTCCGGAACAAAAATCCAATCCCGATATCAACAAATTCAACTCTCGGTCAAACCTCTCAACCTTCCAAACTTACAACTTTTGCCAGAAAAGCCTCAAACCAACCTACGGACCTCCAAATCAATATCCGGACATATGCCTAAGTCAAAAATAACCATTAAAAGCTATTACAATAATAAAAACTCAATTTCAGAATCGTCTACACAAAATCAAACTCCGGTCAACTCTTCCAACTTAGGTCTCCAACATTGAGACTAAGTGTCCCAACTCACTTCGAAACATCCCGAAACTGAACCAACCATCCCGGCAAGTCACAAAACCACAAATGAACATAAAAGAGGACATAAATAAGGGAACGGGGCTACAATACAAAAAATAGACGACCGGGTCATTACACTTGATACGCTCAAATTACACCTTAAACTAGTGTAAGCGATCGAAGTCAAATATAGTAACCTAACAAGGTTTGGGTCGAATCCTGCAGAGAACAACATGGAGGAGATTAGGAATATAAGAGAATTATCACTTATGCGCAATGCCAAACAAATAGATTTTAGTTTTGAAAATGTTTATAACTAAATGTGAAAATATAAACTAACCTAGAAAGCAAGTAAAATGATGAATGGAAACAAGTATGAATGCATCGGGAATTACACTCAAGTAACGATCCAATGTATTTCACGATTTTACAAATATGAGCGAGTTTATGTTAATTAGCCACGTATAATAATTCTTAATTAGCTTTTTACAAAGACTTATAAGACTTCCTAATTGAATTATTCCTAACTCAATTAAGAGATGAAGCACACCCAGATATGGCTACAAGTAGTTCAATCCTAATCCTAGGTAGAATCTATAAAATGAGGGTTAAAATCTCAAGTTCTTATTAATTAATCTTTCCCAACCCGAAATTATCTTTTCCAAAATTAATTCGGAGTTAATGGACGAGTCCTAGGGTTAGATAATCCCTTTGGAAACATTAAAGAACAAGAATAATTAAAGTAACAATAACTCACTTCTTAAATATATAAAAATCATTCAATACATAAGCACAACAAGGTATTTAATCCACACTTTAAATATGAATATTCCCATAAACAAGATTCAAGTGTTGGAAAAAAATACTGCACACTTAAATATTCAATAAAAATCAAAGAAATAAAAAAACTAACATATATGGGTAAGAAATCCTTAACCACAAGGTTGAAATCTTTAAATCCCAAGTGTGTGTGCAAACCATAGCTTTCACAAATGTTTTCTCTCTTATTCTCTACTCAAAAAAATATTTTACAATGCCAAAGATATGCCAAAATATCTGCTTGGTCGAGTATATGTGAGTTGGGAATAAGAAAATGTGATGATTTTATAATTCTTCCGAGTACTGATACCCGTTGACCGCACCTTCGGAAGATTTCTTATAGGTGCGGCTCCGCAAAAGCGGACTCACCATCGCAGGTGCGAGTCTGGGTATCTTGAGCAGTCTCCGCAGATGCGAACAAAAGGTCGCACCTGCGGTTCCGCAGGTGCGTGAACTACTTCGCAGGTGCGGCTTTTATATAGTTTAGCTCTTCTTCGCATGTGCGTTCAATACTCCGCATGTGCGAGGTTGCACCAACGGCCCAGAGTCCGCAGGTGCAGATTCACCGGAGGTTTAGTGCATTTTTCACCATTTTGTGCTCAACTCCACTCCAATTCAACACCAACCACTTTATGGCACCACTTCCCTGAAATTCGAGAAATACACACTATAAACGACCTCTTGTTAACATTAAAGGGTGCAAAATCTAGCGAAAAAGAGCTAAAATGAGTGGTAAATCACTACTTATCAACACCCCCAACTTAAAGCTTTTGCTTGTCCTCAAGCAAATCAAAACCAACAACTCAATCAAGTTATACCATTTAAAGCACAAGTCGCATTGTTATCATTTACAAATCACATTCTCCAAGTAAGCATTATACTTACGGATTTGGTTGGTACCAATAATTAGGCCCAAGTATGCATCTTACCTGAATAACTCCCTTATAAAAAGAAAACTTCAATAAGTGCAATGGTGTTTCAAAATAATGAACTCATTCATTTCCGAATATATCAATTTCACCAATCCATCCTAATTCATGTGCCCTCACAAGAAAGAAAGTCTCAAAATCACCATATTTACAAGAACAAAACAAGGGACAAATTTACAAAGACACTCACTCTCACAAAGGATTTGTAGTATTACGACATATCATGCCATAGGCTTGCCCTTATTTTAATTCATCGCTTTTTCAAGAACATTCCGTTGGAGATCCCATAAGGACTTCTTAATCTTGTAATGTAGGCTTAGGGAAGGGTCGGATAAACATTTGGGTATAAGTGACTACACCCCCATTGAACACTACTCATATTTTTCTTTCTTGTTGCCCTTTTTTTCTTTTCAAACCACATAGCCCTCATTGGCTGCTAATTACCAACATCGAACCATTTTAAATACGTCTCTAATTTTCTTCAAGGCTCCATATTTACATATATACAAATATTTCTTTTTCTTTTCTTTTTCTCTCTCTTTTTTTTTTAACAAAAATTAAGAAAATAAACAAGGAACACACAAGAAAATTGGAACAAGGTAAGAAACACAATTACACAAATATTCACAAATTTGGACCAAAGCACTTATGCTTATTTCTCTAACAAACTAAATTATGCCAATTGCACCCGGCAACGGCGCCAAAATTTGATACACTCAAATTACAACTTAAACTAGTGTAAGCGATCGATGTCAAATATAGTAACCCAACAAGGTTGGGGTCGAATCCACATAGAACAATATGGAGGCAATTAAGGATGTGAGAGAATTATCAGTTATCGCGCAATGCGAAACAGATAGATTTTGGTTTTGAAAATATTTATAATTAAATGCGAAAATATAAACTAACCTAGAAAGCAAGTAAAATGATCAATGGAAACCAATATGAATGCATCGGGCATTACACACAAGTAACGATCCAATGTATTTCACGGTTTTACAAATATCACCCAGTTTATGGTAATTAGCCACAGATAATAATTCTTAATTAGCTTTTCCAAAGGCTAATAAGACTTCCTAATTGAATTATTCCTAACCCAATTAAGAGATTAAGCACACCCGAATATGGTTACAAGTAGTTCAATCCTATTCCTAGGTAAAATCTATAAAATGAGGGTTAAAACCTCAAGTTCTTGTTAATTAATCTTTGCCAACCCCAAATTATCTTTTCCAAAATTAATTCGGAGTTAATGGGCGAGTCATAGGGGTAGCTAATCCATTTGGAAACATTAAAGAACAAGAATAATTAAAGTAGCAATAACTCACTTCATAAATATATAAAAATCATTCAATACATAAGCACAACAAGGTATTTAATCCACACTTTAACTTTGAATATTCACATAAACAAGATTCAAGTGTTGGAAACAAATACTACACACTTAAATATTCAATACAAATCAAGGAAATGAAGAAACAAACATAAATGTGTAAGAAATCCTTAACCCCAAGGTTGAAATCTTCAAATCCCACGAGTGTGTGCAAACCCTAGCTTCCACAAATGTTTTCTCTCTTCTTCTCTACTAAAAAATATTTTTTACAATGCCAAAAATATGCTAAAAGATCTGCTAGGTTGAGTATATGTGAGTTGGGAATAAGAAAATGTGATTTTACAATTCCGCCTAGTCCTGATGCCCGTTGACCGCACCTGCGGAAGATTTCTCGCAGGTGCGGATCCGCAGAAGCGGACTCACCATCGCAGGTGCGAGTCTGGGTATCTTGAGCAATCTCCGCTGATGCGGACGAGAGGTCGCACCTGCGGTTCCGCAGGTGCGTAAACTACTTCGCAGGTGCGCCTGTTATATTGTTTAGCTCTTTCTTCACATATGCGTTCAATACTCCGCCTGTGCGATGTCGCACCAGCGGACCAGAGTTCGCAGGTGCAGATTCACTGGAGGTTTAGTGCATTTTTCACCATTTTGTGCTCAACTCCACTCCAATTGAACACCAACCACTTCATGGCACCACTTCCCTGAAATTCGAGAAATACACACTATAAACGATCTCATTTTAACATCAAAGGATGAAAAATCTAGCGAAAAAGAGATAAAAGGAGTGGTAAAATCACCACTCATCAACACCCCCAACTTAAAGCTTTTGCTTGTCCTCAAGAAAATCAAAACCAACAACTCAATCAGGTTATACGATTGAAAGCACAAGTCGCATTGCTATCATTTACAAATTACATTCTCCAACTAAGCATTATACTTACCGATTTGGTTGGTACAAATAATTAGGCTCAAGTATGCATCTTACCCGAATAACTCCCTCATAAAAAAAAATTCAAGAAGTGCAAGAGGGTTTCAAAATAATCAGGTGACAAGAATAAGCCTTAAGGAGTGGCTCAAAAGCACTGTTCTACTACATATGCTCAACTCATTCATTTCCGAATATATCAATTTCATCAATCCATCCTAATTCATGTGACCTTACAAGAAAGAAAGTCCCAAAATCACAATATTTACAAGAACAACACAAGAGCCAAATTCACAAACACACTCACTCTCACAAAGGATTTCAAGTGTTACAACATATCATGCCATAGGCTTGACCTTATTTTAATTCATCGCCTTTTCAAGAACATTCGGTTGAAGATCCCATAAGGAATTTTTAAGCTTGTAGTGTAGGCTGAGGGAAGGGTCGGATAAACATTTGGGTACAAGTGACTACACCCTCATTGAACACTACTCACATTTTTCTTTCTTGTTGCCCTTTGTTTCTTTTCAAACAACATAGCCCTCATTGACTCCTAGTTACCAACATTGAACCATTTTAAATACCTCTCTAATTTTCTTCAAGGCTCCATATTTATATATATACAAATATTTCTTTTTCTCTTTTTCTTTTAAAACAAAAATTAAGAAAATAAACAAGGAACACACAAGAAAAATGGAACAAGGTAAGAAAAATAATTACACAAATATTCACAAATTTGGACCAAAGCACATATGCTTATTTCTCTAACAACCTAAATTACACCAATTGTTCCCCGGCAATGGTGCCAAAATTTGATACGCTCAAATTCCACCTTAAACTAGTGTAAGCGATTGATGTCAAACAAATAGATTTTGGTTTTGAAAATGTTTATAACTAAATGCGAAAATATAAACTAACCTAGAAAGAAAGTAAAATGATCAATGGCAACAAGTATGAATGCATCGGGAATTACACTCAAGTAACGATCCAATGTATTTCACGGTTTTACAAATATCACCCAGTTTATGGTAATTAGCCACAGATAATAATTCTTAATTAGCTTTTCCAAAGGCTAATAAGACTTCCTAATTGAATTATTCCTAACCCAATTAAGAGATTAAGCACACCCGAATATGGTTACAAGTAGTTCAATCCTATTCCTAGGTAGAATCTATAAAATGAGGGTTAAAACCTCAAGTTCTTGTTAATTAATCTTTGCCAACCCCAAATTATCTTTTCCAAAATTAATTCGGAGTTAATGGGCGAGTCATAGGGGTAGCTAATCCATTTGGAAACATTAAAGAACAAGAATAATTAAAGTAGCAATAACTCACTTCATAAATATATAAAAATCATTCAATACATAAGCACAACAAGGTATTTAATCCACACTTTAACTTTGAATATTCACATAAACAAGATTCAAGTGTTGGAAACAAATACTACACACTTAAATATTCAATACAAATCAAGGAAATGAAGAAACAAACATAAATGTGTAAGAAATCCTTAACCCCAAGGTTGAAATCTTCAAATCCCACGAGTGTGTGCAAACCCTAGCTTCCACAAATGTTTTCTCTCTTCTTCTCTACCTAAAAATATATTTTACAATGCCAAAGATATGCCAAAAGATCTGCTAGGTTGAGTATATGTGAGTTGGGAATAAGAAAATGTGATTTTACAATTCCGCCTAGTCCTGATGCCCGTTGACCACACCTGCGGAAGATTTCTCGCAGGTGCGGATCCGCAGAAGCGGACTCACCATCGCAGGTGCGAGTCTAGGTGTCTCGAGCAATCTCTGCAGATGCGGATGAAAGGTCGCACCTGCTGTTCCGCAGGTGCGTGAACTACTTTGTAGGTGAGGCTGTTGTATATTTTAGCTCTTCTTCGAATGTGCGTTCAATACTCCGCCATGTGCGAGGTCGTACCAGCGGCCCAGAGTCCGCAGGTGCAGATGCACTGGAGGTTTAGTGCATTTTTCACCATTTTGTGCTTAACTCCACTCCAATTCAACACCAACCACTTCATGGAACCACTTCCCTGAAATTTTAAAATACACAGTATAAACGACCTCATGTTAACATTAAAGGATGCAAAATCTAGCGAAAAAGAGCTAAAATGAGTGGTAAAATCACCACTCATCAACAACCCCAACTTAAAGCTTTTGCTTGTCCTCAAGCAAATCAAAACCAACAACTCAATCAAGTTATACCATTTAAAGCACAAGTCGCATTGTTATCATTTACAAATCACATTCTCCAAGTAAGCATTATACTTACGGATTTGGTTGGTACCAATAATTAGGCCCAAGTATGCATCTTACCTGAATAACTCCCTCATAAAAAGAAAACATCAATAAGTGCAATGGTGTTTCAAAATAATGAACTCATTCATTTCTGAATATATCAATTTCACCAATCCATCCTAATTCATGTGCCCTCACAAGAAAGAAAGTCTCAAAATCACCATATTTACAAGAACAAAACAAGGGACAAATTTACAAAGACACTCACTCTCACAAAGAATTTGTAGTGTTACGACATATCATGCCATAGGCTTTCCCTTATTTTAATTCATCGCTTTTTCAAGAACATTCAGTTGGAGATCCCATAAGGACTTCTTAAGCTTGTAATGTAGGCTTAGGGAAGGGTCGGATAAACATTTGGGTACAAGTGACTACACCCCCATTGAACACTACTCATATTTTTCTTTCTTGTTGCCTTTTTTTTCATTTCAAACCACATAGCTCTCATTGGCTGCTAATTACCAACATCGAACCATTTTAAATACGTCTCTAATTTTCTTCAAGGCTCCATATTTATATATATACAAATATTTCTTTTTCTTTTCTTTTTCTCTCTATTTTTTTTTTTAACAAAAATTAAGAAAATAAACAAGGAACACACAAGAAAATTGGAACAAGGTAAGAAACACAATTACACAAATATTCACAAATTTGGACCAAAGCACTTATGCTTATTTCTCTAACAAACTAAATTATGCCAATTGCACCCGGCAACGGCGCCAAAGTTCGATACACTCAAATTACACCTTAACTAGTGTAAGCGATCGATGTCAAATATAGTAACCCAACAAGGTTGGGGTCGAATCCCACATAGAACAATATGGAGGCAATTAGGGATGTAAGAGAATTATCAGTTATCGCGCAATGCCAAACAGATAGATTTTGGTTTTGAAAATGTTTATAATTAAATGCGAAAATATAAACTAACCTAGAAAGCAAGTAAAACGATCAATCGAAACCAGTATGAATGCATCGGGCATTACACACAAGTAACAATCAATTGTATTTCACGCTTTTACAAATCTGAGCGAGTTTATGTTAATTAGCCACGGATAATAATTCTTAATTAGCTTTTTTCAAAGACTAATAAGACTTCCTAATTGAATTATTTCTAATACAATTAAGAGAATAAGCACACCCGAATATGGCGACAAGTAGTTCAATCCTATTCCTAGGTAGAATCTATAAAATGAGGGTTAAAACCTCAAGTTCTTGTTAATTAATCTTTCCTAACCCCAAATTATCTTTTCCAAAATTAATTTGGAGTTAATGGGCAAGTCCTAGGGTTAGCTAATCCCTTTAAAAACATTAAAGAACAAGAATATTCAAAGTAACAATAACTCACTTCATAAATATATAAAAATCATTCAATACATAAGCACAACAAGGTATTTAATACACACTTTAAATTTGAATATTCCCATAAACAAGATTCAAGTGTTGGAAATAATTACTACACACTTAAATATTCAATACAAATCAAGGAAATGAAGAAACAAACATAAATGGGTAAGAAATCCTTAACCCCAACGTTGAAATCTTCAAATCCCAAGTGTGGGTGCAAACCCTAGTTTCCACAAATGTTTTCTCTCTTCTTCTCTACTAAAAAATATATTTTACAATGCCAAAGATATGCCAAAAGATCTGATAGGTTGAGTATATGTGAGTTCGGAATAAGAAAATGTGATTTTACAATTCTGCCTAGTCCTGATGCCCGTTGACCGCACCTGCAGAAGATTTCTCGCAGGTGCGGATCCGCAGAAGCGGACTCACCATCGTAGGTGCGAGTCTGGGTATCTTGAGCATTCTCCGCTGATGCGGACGAGAGGTCGCACCTGCGGTTCCGTAGCTGCGTGAACTACTTCACAGGTGCGCCTATTATATAGTTTAGCTCTTCTTCACATATGCGTTCAATACTCCGCCTGTGCAATGTCGCACCAGCGGACCAGAGTCCGCAGGTGCAGATTCACTGGAGGTTTAGTGCATTTTTAACCATTTTGTGCTCAACTCCACTCCAATTGAACACCAACCACTTCATGGCACCATTTCCCTGAAATTCGAGCAATACACACTGTAAACAATCTCATTTTAACATCAAAGGATGAAAAATCTAGCGAAAAAGAGATAAAATGAGTGGTAAAATCACCACACATCAACACCCCCAACTTAAAGCTTTTGCTTGTCCTCAAGAAAATCAAAACCAACAACTCAAGCAGGTTATACGATTGAAAGCACAAGTCGCATTGCTATCATTTACAAATTACATTCTCCAACTAAGCATTATACTTACCGATTTTGTTGGTACAAATAATTAGGCTCAAGTATGCATCTTACCCGAATAACTCCCTCGTAAAATAAAATTCAAGAAGTGCAAGAGGGTTTCAAAATAATCAGGTGACAAGAATAAGCCTTAAGGAGTGGCTCAAAAGCACTGTTCTACTACATATGCTCAACTCATTCATTTCCGAATATATCAATTTCATCAATCCATCCTAATTCATGTGACCTTACAAGAAAGAAAGTCCCAAAATCACAATATTTACAAGAACAACACAAGAGCCAAATTCACAAATACACTCACTCTCACAAAGGATTTCAAGTGTTACAACATATCATGCCATAGGCTTGCCCTTATTTTAATTCATCGCCTTTTCAAGAACATTTGGTTGGAGATCTTATAAGGACTTTTTAAGCTTGTAGTGTAGGCTGAGGAAAGGGTCGGATAAACATTTGGGTACAAGTGACTACACCCTCATTGAACACTACTCACATTTTTCTTTCTTGTTGTTCTTTGTTTCTTTTCAAACAACATAGCCCTCATTGACTCCTAGTTACCAACATTGATCCATTTTAAATACCTCTCTAATTTTCTTCAAGGCTCCATATTTATATATATACAAAATATTTCTTTTTCTTTTCTTTTTCTCTTTTTTTTTAAACAAAAATTAATAAAATAAACAAGGAACACACAAGAAAAATGGAACAAGGTAAGAAAAATAATTACACAAATATTCACAAATTTGGACCAAAGCACTTATGCTTATTTCTCTAACAACCTAATTACACCAATTGTTCCCCGGCAATGGTGCCAAAATTTGATACGCTCAAATTCCACCTTAAACTAGTGTAAGCGATTGATGTCAAACAAATAGATTTTGGTTTTGAAAATGTTTATAACTAAATGCGAAAATATAAACTAACCTAGAAAGAAAGTAAAATGATCAATGGCAACAAGTATGAATGCATCGGGAATTACACTCAAGTAACGATCCAATGTATTTCACGGTTTTACAAATATCACCCAGTTTATGGTAATTAGCCACAGATAATAATTCTTAATTAGCTTTTCCAAAGGCTAATAAGACTTCCTAATTGAATTATTCCTAACCCAATTAAGAGATTAAGCACACCCGAATATGGTTACAAGTAGTTCAATCCTATTCCTAGGTAGAATCTATAAAATGAGGGTTAAAACCTCAAGTTCTTGTTAATTAATCTTTCCCAACCCCAAATTATCTTTTCCAAAATTAATTCGGAGTTAATGGGCGAGTCCTAGGGGTAGTTAATCCATTTGGAAACATTAAAGAACAAGAATAATTAAAGTAACAATAACTCACTTCATAAATATATAAAAATCATTTAATACATAAGCACAACAAGGTATTTAATCCACACTTTAAATTTGAATATTCACATAAACAAGATTCAAGTGTTGGAAACAAATACTACACACTTAAATATTCAATACAAATCAAGGAAATGAAGAAACAAACATAAATGTGTAATAAATCCTTAACCCCAAGGTTGAAATCTTCAAATCCCAAGAGTGTGTGCAAACCCTAGCTTCCACAAATGTTTTCTCTCTTCTTCTCCTAAAAATATATTTTACAATGCCAAAGATATGCCAAAAGATCTGCTAGGTTGAGTATATGTGAGTTGGGAATAAGAAAATGTGATTTTACAATTCCGCCTAGTCCTGATGCCCGTTGACCGCACCTGCGCAAGATTTCTCGCAGGTGCGGATCTGCAGAAGCGGACTCACCATCGCAGGTGCGAGTCTAGGTGTCTCGAGCAATCTCTGCAGATGCGGATGAAAGGTCGCACCTGCTGTTCCGCAGGTGCGTGAACTACTTTGTAGGTGAGGCTGTTGTATATTTTAGCTCTTCTTCGAATGTGCGTTCAATACTCCGCCATGTGCGAGGTCGTACCAGCGGCCCAGAGTCCGCAGGTGCAGATGCACTGGAGGTTTAGTGCATTTTTCACCATTTTGTGCTTAACTCCACTCCAATTCAACACCAACCACTTCATGGAACCACTTCCCTGAAATTTTAAAATACACAGTATAAACGACCTCATGTTAACATTAAAGGATGCAAAATCTAGCGAAAAAGAGCTAAAATGAGTGGTAAAATCACCACTCATCAACACCCCCAACATAAAGCTTTTGCTTGTCCTCAAGCAAATCAAAGCCAACAACTCAATCAGGTTATACCATTTAAAGCACAAGTCGCATTGCTACCAATAAGTGATAATTCTCTTACATTCCTAATCGCCTCAATATTTTTCTCTGTGGGATTCGAACCCAACCTTGTTGGGTTATTATATTTGACAATCGACCGCTTACACTATTTTAAGGTGTAATTTGAGAGTATCATACACTATAAAAAACCTCATCTTAACATTAAAGGATGCAAAATCTAGAAAAAAAGAGCTAAAATGAGTGGTAAAATCACCACTCATCAACACTCGCATTTTCGAAGCCCCAACATCGCAAATGCAGTGCTGTCACAAATTCCTAATCATCACAAAAGAGACAAAAGGGTCACAAATGCGGACTATCCCCAAATCGCAAATGCGATGGATACTTCACAAATGCGAAGTCCCAACCTCTCGTTCCCCTTTACATTTGAGAACATGACATATCAAATGCAAGGCTTTTATTTGCGATCAGGTCCTCGCAAATACGAGATCTGCATCTTCACACTAGTAGTGGCTATTTATCAGACGTACCAAATCAACCAAATTCCATCAGAAACTCACCCGAGCGCCTCGGGCTTCACTCCAAACATTCACACAAGTGTAATAACATCATAAAAACTTGCTCGCTTACTAAGATCATCAAAATAACATCACATATAAAGAATCAATCATCAAAACTCAAAAGTTTCAACTAGAAACTCAACTTTTTCCAATTTTCACATTATGCGCCGAGACGCGATCGGGTCACGTGGGACCCCAACCGAACATTCGTACATGTCCAAAAATATCATACGATCCTATCAAAATCGTGTCACGACCCCAAAACCCAGACCAGCCATGATGGCGCCTATCGTGGAACTAGGCTAGCCAATAACCACATGTTTACAATTTCTTTCAAAGTTCCAATCCAATTTCAAGCATTTCATAAAATATACAGAGTTTACTAAATAAAGTAGGACAATAAACAGTGCCACCAACCCCAAAACCCGGAGCCAACATGTCATGAGCATCTAGGGAAAATAAGCCAAAGGTATACTATTATAATACAAAACCTCAGAATAAATAGCTAGATACAACAAGAAGGGAAAACAGAGATGTTGCGGACGCTGAACAGCTACCTTTATATCCCGCAATCCGGCTCCGCACGGAATAAATGGCTAATGCTCAGTATCTGCACACAGGGGTGTAGGGAGTAATATGAGTACGCCAACTCAGTAGTAATAAAAATAAATCGAGTCTAAGCGGCAAGGAAACACATAAAATCAATGTCATCAAATCACAATATACACATCCTTACTTCCCAATAGTGTAAACATAGATAAATGAAATCATCATGCCTTAAAACCAATATCAGAAAAAGTCCTTTAAAGAAAATGTTTATTTTCAACAGCTCCGAACCGAAAGATTTGGTATGGAAATGAAATGAATCATATAGAGGCCCCTCGGGAAAAACATATTCCATAAGTTGATAGTGAAAGTAGTAAAATCATAAGTATCCCCCGGCCAAAACATGTACCATAATCAGCCCCTCGGGCATGCCTCACAGTCACTCATAATCAGTCACTCAGCACCTCATAGTGACTCAGGACCTCACAGTGACTCATGCCTCCGAATCACTCGTCACTCGGCACTCTGCACTCGGTGCGCTCACTGGGGGTGTGTGCAGACCCTGGAGGGGCTCAGCCTAAGAGCTAATATCAAGATACCTCGTGGCGTATCATATCCTCGCAATCAGGCCATCGGCCTCACTCAGCAGAACCACTCAAAAATCCCCTCGGGCGAATAAGTAAAACAGGCTACTCGATCCAAAACATCATTTTTAAATCTGAAAGTAGTGTAAATCAGGTTGAGTTTCGAAAATAGTAAGCACAATGTGGCTGAATGAAATCATCAACAAATAGTGAGGAAAAAGCTGTAAAAATCCCCAGAGGGGTCTAAACAGATCGACACGAGGCCCCAAACACGGCTTATAGCCCAAATATTTCAACAATCATTAGAACATAATTTGACATAATGTTTTGAGTTAAAATATGCAACTCATTAGTTGCCGCGGAGAGGACCTAGTCCAATCCAAAAATCAGTGTGCGCCACATACTCGTCATCCAACATGTGCGCCATTCTAAAATCAGTGAGAAATATGTAGTTTGGGGTTCCATACCCTCAGGACATGATTTATAACCATTACTTACCTCTACCGGGCCACAACACTAGTCTGCTATGCTCTTGGCCCTCGAATTGGCTCCCGATTGCTCTGAATCTAGCGAAAACCAGTTTAATATCATTAATATATACCAAAGGAACACAATCCAATCAAAAACTATCAAATTATACAAGAATCTCGAAATTCGGCCAAACCCGAGCCCCAAGCCATAATCTCGGAATTCGATAAATTTTACACCACTAGAAACCTCGTCCTCCCACGATTCTACACATACCAAAAACATCACAATCAGACCACAATTGCCTACCCAAATTGCCAAAAGAATTTCAAATCCTCCACCAATTCTTCCAATCCATTACCTACTTTAAATCCTCCAATTTACAAGCCTAATCCGATTCAAAATAGCATAGAAACGATTTTAATAACCCGAGAACTTACCTTCACCGAAGAACCACGAATTTCCTCTTCAATTTGCCTTCACAAGAGCTTCAACCACATGCAAAAATGGAGGAATGAATAAAATTTCACGGAGGCCCCGTTTTATATTGTTCTGCCAGCATTTCCGCACCTTCGGACACTTAGTCGCACCTGCGGTCCCAGGTGCGCACCTGCGCAATCCCACTAACTGACCAATTCTCGCACGTGCGGCCAATTCTCCGCACCTGCGGCTTCGCAGGTGTGGCCATCTCTTCGCACCTGCAGATTTCCCTTGCCTAGCCTCCTTTCGCACCTGCGCACAGACTTTCGCACCTACGGCTACCCTTCCACAGGTGCGGCCAACACTACAAGCTTGCACAATCAGTCATTTGCTGTAATTTTCCAAGTTCAAAACTCTGCCAACCATCCGAAATCAATCCCAAGCCCCTCAGGGCCCGAACCAAACATACCAACACACCCCATAGCATTATTCCAACTTAGTCGGGCCATTGAATCACCAAAATAACATGAAAACACCAAAATTACATCAAATTCAAGCCTATGAACTTTGAAACTTCTAAATTTTGCCAACTACGCCGAAACCAACCGAAACACCTCCCGATTGACCTGAAATTTTGCAGACATATCAAAAATGACATTATAAACCTGCTCCAATTTCTGGAATTCGATTCCGACCCAGATAGCCTATTTTCCACTGCCGACCGGAAATTGCCAGAAACTAACTTTCGCCAATCCAAGCCTAATTCTACACCGGATATCCAAACTTTATTCTGAACACACTCCTAAGTCCTAAATCACCTAACGAAGCTGTCCGAGCCATAAAATCCGCATTCCGTGGTCGTTGACCAATAAATCAACTCTTAGTTGACTTTCTCAACTTTGAGGCTACTTTAGGAGACTAAATGCCTCAATTCTCCCCATGACCACTCGGGACCTAAACGAACTGATCCAACACAACAAAAACAGGGTAAATCTCATAGAACGACCGGCCGGGTCGTTACAGATTGTCAAAACACTTATCTGAGGGATTTTACCAAGAATGTTGACCGTGGTCAACTAAAGCCTCATTCTAAGTCAAAAATCATATTTTCTTCAAA
Organism: Nicotiana knightiana; assembly: GCA_005239525.1. NCBI lineage: Eukaryota > Viridiplantae > Streptophyta > Magnoliopsida > Solanales > Solanaceae > Nicotiana > Nicotiana knightiana. The sequence goes on along the minus strand of ML395481.1, from coordinate 85,302 downwards.
ATTTCACATATAAACTTTCTGGAAAACGACAAGTTCTACACACAAAAGTGACAACTCATCAAATAAATATATGGAAGGTCTCATAACATAGAAAAAGGAGCTAATACTCAAAACGACCTATCAGGCCATCATATTCTCCACCTTAAAAAACATTCGTCCTCGAATGGACATAAAAATATAACTGAACTGGTAAAAAGGTATGAGTTTCTACTCCTCATATCGGAATCGGACTCCCACACAGCCTCCTCATTTGGCTAACCTCTCCATTGCACTTTCATAGAAGGAAAGTTCTTAGATCTTAATTTTCGAACATGCCAGTCTAGAATAACCACTAGCTCTTCCTCATAGGTCAAATTCTCATCACATTGTACCGTGCTGAAGTCTTAAACATGTGACATATCCTCATTGTACTTCCGAATCATAGAAATGTGGAGTAGCAGATGTACCCCTGCTAGTCTAGGAGGCAATGCAAGCCTATAAGCAACTTTACCCACTCTCTCCAAAATCCAAACGGGCCAATAACATTCGGGCTCAACTTTCCCTTCTTCCCAAACCACATCACGCCTTTCATAGGCGATACTCGGAGAAGAACCTTCTCACCTTCCATGTAAGCCAAGTCTCAAACCTTCCGGTCCGCATAACTTTTTTTCCAGCACCGAGCTGTACAAAGTTGCTCCTAAATCACCTTAACCTTCTCTAAAGTATCACAAATGAAATCCGTGCCCAACAATCTAGCCTCATTGGTCTCAAACCAACCAACCGGCGAATGACATTGCCTACCATACAAGGCCTTGTACGGAGGCATCTGGATGCTCGACTAATAGGAAAACCCTGTTATAGGTAGAGATTGGTCCACTGACCCTCGAAATCCGTACAACATGCTCGTAACATGTCATTCAAAATCTAAATAGTGCGCTCGGACTGTCTGTCCGTCAGAAGATGAAACGTGATGCTTCGCTCAACCCATGTTCCCAACTCACGCTGCATTACTCTCTAAAAATGTGATGTGAACTGCGTACTCTGATAAGAAATAGACACGCTGTTGGTCCAAAGCGCACACATAAGTATACGTGGTCGTAGCAAGTAATATAATGTTAAATCGAATTTCGAACCCACAAGGACTTGCGTAAACTACTTGTTGAATCACTCTAATTGTTATTTAATAGAGCTCAAAACCAAAATCTAGGAATGTAACAAAAATAATATTGTTGTGTGTATTCAATAGAGACAAATGTTCCAGGGTTGTGATCAATTCACCACTCGTATTGCATTCTAATTAACTCTACCTCTTATATAATTCACTCATGGTTGCTTATTAATCTATAATTTCTCCCGTAGCCTTCTCCTGAAGTACTACTCGCCTATTCTCAATAGATTAACGCCTATATTCCTATGAAATTAATCTATTAGAACGCACTAAGATTACGATGTTTAATTGAGCATGGTGACTAGGTATATTCCTATCCTAACTACAAATCTGATCCCCTGAAGGGTTAAGATCGGGCTCTCTTCAATTCTTCTCTAATATATATACGACTTTCCGAAGAATAACATACATAGTATGTAGAACCTAATTTCTGGCCAAACAATTAAGCAATTAAACGAAGAATTGAAGAAACAACCGTATATTGAGTGAACTATAATCGAGGTTAAGTTAATGTCGAATAACAATATTCATTGCTAAACCACAACCCAGAACAATGGGTGTTTAGCCCCTCATGCTAGAATCAAACAATTGCATAAGTTTTGCATAAATGGAAAATACTAGAATAAGATTAAGAAAACTGATAATCCTTTGCTTCCTCAATGATCTTGTGTGTATCTTCTCTCCAAAAATGGCATCCTCCTATCAAAGTTGTGTTTTTGGGTCTATTTATATGTTTGGGACAAACCCTAAACGTGTAGGAGACTTCTATTCTGACCGGGAAACACTTAAAACCTTCAAAATTCGGAATTGACCGGACCAGGGACCCTAGGCCTTAAGCCCCAAACGCCCAGCTATAGCCTGGGTAGGCCTGGTGTTTGGTCTCTAACGCCCCACTATAGCCTGGGTAGGCCTGACTTTAAGCCCCAATAGTCCGGCTATAGCCCGGGTAGGCCTGAATTTAAGCCCCAAACGCGCGGCTATAGCCCGGGTCACTCCTTTTCTACTCTTGAGCGTATTTTTGGCGTTTATGCATCCATTTAGCTCGGCTTCCATTTCCAATTTACCTACAGATGAGATAGACTCCATTATGCATATATGACGTGTATTTTTATCAAAAAAGCACAGAAAATGTAAGGTACATAATGCTTAAAACTATGGATTTTAGCCACGCATCAACACCCCATACTTAGACTCTTGCTCGTCCGCGAGCAATATCCTTCAACAGGTACACATTTCATTAACAAGGAGTATTTTACTTTTCAATCACACACATTACCTTTTAACTATGATCGATACCGGCAATCAAGTATGAACATACAAAATTTCACATTCTTTCCCTTCTTTAAACATGCCCAAGTATAACAATTTAATCAATCATACCAGCAACCTAATTGCAACCACCCAACCTCAAGAGTCAACTTGCAACCACTAATCTCTCTCAATTCACGCACCTACCCAACAAGAAAGTTACAACATTACCAATCGTTCATAAGATCATGTTCCCTCACCAACAGGAAAAAGAGTGAATATAACTAGTCCACACATTCAAATATGCTTTTGAACATAACTTAAGGACATCACACAATTAAACAAATTCCCTCACTCTCACAAAGAATTCATATGCATCCCGTGGTCGTACCATAAGCTTGCCCGTAGTGTAGATCTCCACTAATTCAAGTTAGCCAAATCTAGGATCAATTAGGACTTTTAAGGTTGTAATGTAGGCTAAAGGACGGATAGGATATATTTAGGAATAGCGACTAACCCTCCTAAGCACTTTAATACACTACCTTCACAAATCAACACATATTCTTCTCAAAAAATTCTCTAGCCACAATTCATATTCAACATAGCCCTTTTTTAGTTAAGCACTTCTATATTTTCACTAGAACAAATTACCAAAAATTGGAGGTGTGTATCTTTTTGTACATACTTTTACTATCACTTTTTTTTCTTTCCTACACACACTACATACATGAAGATTAAATAGCTAGTGAATTTTGAATACATTTCTTAGTGCACTAACAAGTCTTTCCATGCCTCCACTCAAAACTTAATCCCCAATATCTCACCTTACTTCTTTTAGCGACTAAGTGCCTTAGGAGGAAAAGGTGCAAAAACCTCAATTTGAGAACAAAATAGGGGTACGACTTGTAATGTGGGTACCAAAGAAAAGGTCTAAAGGCTCAAAGGGGCTAGGAATGGAAATGTAATTCTTATGTGACAAGCACATCCATGATAAAGAAAGAACATGCCTACGCCATCTACTAGACTAGCATAACCTACAATTTCGCTACGATTAACACACGGGGCAAGTTCTAGACTACACAGGAAAGCATGGAATATCACTAAACCTACTCACATATTGCACATGACTCGATCAAAACGGTTTTTTTCAACTCTCATGACAAGCAAGCACACAAAATTGAGAGAATTAAGCATTATTACACTATGTAGCATACAAGTCAAACAAGTGAGCTAAGGCATCACAAAATAGGCTATTTATTTTTACTCAGACATCAAACATGTCAAACCCAATATAAAGGAAAGCGGAATGTATGTCATAACCTGATAGGACGGCATCAAACATGTCATAGGGTATTTCTCAGTTACTCAGTTTCTTCCTAACTACTCTAAAAACAAAAATAAACACCCGGTTCAAGTTACACCCTTGAAAAAGAACCGTTGCCCAATGAAAAACCAAGGGTACTACCTAAGTATCCTACAAAAAATAAAAAAATAAAAATCTTTTTGGTGTTTTTCAAATCGGACTTTATCCCTTAAGAAAATTTTCCAACAGATCCATCGTTGGGAAAAATTCGAGATTTTTCAAAAAAAACAATAATTTTGTACAATTACACCTCAGAAAGTAGTTTCCCCACCCCACACTTATGCTATGCATAGTCCTCGATGCATGATCACAAAGAAAAACATTAAAACAAGGGTGAGAAATACTCCCTGAGACCCCCTCGGTCCTAGCTCGGACATGATTCTCAATTTTTAGAGTCAGGATTCCCCCACACTTAAGCTCAAACATGCCCTCAGCTTCAAATTTTTGGGTACTCAGACTTCCCCTACTCTGCAAAATAAAAACAACACAAACTGACACTAAAAAAAATAATGAAAAACATAATAAATATACATGATGGGTTGCATCCCAACAAGCGCCTTATTTATAGTCGTGGCACGACTGTGCTACTCTTTTCGGGTTGGGCGCTTTCTCTTCTTCTTTCTCCCATGAAGCCTAGTATTTTTGCACGCTCTTAAAAGGTCTCGTTTTTCATCTCTGGTTCTCTTCTCAATTATCTTTACACCCTCGGTTTGCAACACCACCTCCTCTGGATCCCTGCCATCCACACAAGGACTCTGCTCTATCCCCTTCACGTCGACCATAGTAATCATGCACAGGTCCTCATAATTCTTTGGGAGTTTAAGTGCCTTGTACACATTAAAAGTGACATCTTCATCGTCAACTCTCATTTTTTAACTTCCCTGCCCTCACATCAATAATTGCTCCACCAGTTGCTAAGAATGGTCGCCCCAAAATAATGGGCACTTCCTCACCTGCCTCGTAATGAAGCACAATAAAATCAGCGGGAAGAATAAACTTTCCCACTCCAACTAGAACATCTTCAATAATTCCTTCTGGCATAATTAGCGACCTATCTGCTAACTATAAGGTGATTGTGGTAGGTCTAAGAACCCCTAATCCGAGTTTCTTGAACAAAAAGATGGGATCAAATTTATACTAGCCCTTAAATCACACAGGGCTCTACCAACTTCTTGTTTTCCAAGAGACAAAGGAATTGCGAAGCTTCCAGGATCCTTCAACTAAGGAGGAAGTTTACTTTTAACTGTGGCAATACACTCTTCAGTGAGTGCAACCGTTTCGAACTCTGCATGTCTTCGTTTATTTGCCACAATATCTCTGAGATACGTCGCATACTTAGGCACTTCTTGCAACATTTCCACCAAAGTCAAATTCACACTCACTTGACTCAACATATCTAGGAATTTCTTGTACTTAGCATCAGCTTTTTTCCTCTGCAGTCTTTGTGGAAACGGAGGTGGTGGCCTTATTTCAATTACTGGGTCGGGTCATTTATCATCTTTCTCATTCCCCTCAACTGGCTTGGGAACTAATTCTCCTCCCGGATGAGTTGTATTCTTCTTTGTTTTTTGAGCTTCTTCTAGTATTCTTCCATTCATCAAGGTAATTGCATTGACTTGAGCCTTAGGATTAGGCTTATTATCACTAGGAAGAGCTCCTGCTGGTCAGGTATTTTGGGAACTGGCAAATTGTCCCAATTGACGTTCCAAGTTTCTCATTGTTGCTGCCTGGGTCTGGTGATCAGCCATTATTTTCTAATTGAAAGCAAGTTGGTTGTTCATCATTCTCTTCATAATCTCCTCAAAGCTAGATGATTGTTCAGCCTGAGGTGGTCTGTGTTGTTGTTGAGATGCTTGAGGCCGATATTGATTCTGATTGCCTTGTTTACCACCCCAAGAGAAATTTGGGTGGTTCCTCCATTTGGGATTGTAGGTGTCCCCATACTGATTTCCTTTGCCTTGATTTACATTACCCACAAAATATACAGACTCTGGATTTTCTGGGCATAGACTTCTCATGTGACCCTCTCTACAAACTTCACAAAATACCTGAATCTGTTGAACTGGTTGCACTGGCTGCACCTGTTGCATGTTAATAATCAGGTTCATCTTATTGACTTGGTTAGTCAATGTAGAGATCTGAGCTGATAATGCTGAGGCAACATCTATTTCAAGGACCCCTGGTGACTTTTGAACCACATTTCTCCCCATCTGACCTTGCCAGTCTGGATTGCTTTTGGAGAATTTATTCAGTAATGCAAATATCTCATCATAATTCTTTTCCAACACCTGAGCTCCGGCTGCTGCATCTACCACAATATTTGTTTGCGGATGGAGCCCCTCAATGAAAGTGTGAACTAATACCTCGTTTGTCTGGTTGTGATGAGGACAGTCTCTGAGTATCCCCTTGAATCTTTCCCATGATGAATATAACAATTCACCTATTTTCTGTCTAAAGGAGACTATCTCACTCCTGATCTTTGAGGTCTTTCCTGAAGGGAAGAACCTTGCCAGAAATATTCTCGCTAGATCATTCCATGTTGTGATGGAATTAGCTGGTTTTTCCTTCAGACGTCGCTTTCTTCGCCCAATATAGAGAATGGGAAAAGTGCGAGCCTCACATAATATGGCGTGACCCCGTTAGTGATATAAGTATCACTAATCTCCAAGAAGTTTAGAATGTGCTGATGTGGATCCTCGTGTGGAAGACCCAAAAATTGCCCGTTTGCATGAAGTAGTTGGATCATGCTCTGTTTCAGCTCAAAGTGCCCAGTGATTATGGGCTTCACGATGCTGGAGGTGACATTAGAAATACTGGGCATTGCCACCTCCTGAACATCCGTGTGTTGTGCCTCTGCCATGTTCACAGGAAATCGGATGAAGTCCTGAATATTGTCTGTATCTCTTGCTTCTCGCAATCTCCTATGAAATGATCTCTCACGTTAGGTGTCAAAGGCGTCAAGTCTATCCTAGCTTCTGACCCTATGCATTCACTCTAAGTTCCTGAGATTAGAGAAAAAATCACGTGACGTTGGACTCAATGAAATAAAAAATTAAAGCAAGTTACTAAAAAGTAGTCTATATTCAAGTCCCCGACAACGGAGCCAAAAACTTGTTGGTCCAAAGCGCACACGCAAGTATACGTGGTCGTAGCAAGTATATAATGTTAAATCGAATGTCGAACCCATAAGGACTTGTGTAAACTACTTGTTGAATCACTCTAATTGTTATTTAATCAAGCTAAAAACCAAAATCCAGGAATGTAACTAAATTATACTATGATTCTATGAACTAACTAATTATCAAGTGAAAAGAATATTGTTGTGTGTATTCAATAGAGACAAATATTCCCGGGTTGTGATCAATTCACCACTCGTATTGCATTCTAATTAACTCTCCCTATTATATAATTCACTCATGGTTGCTAATTAATCGATAATTTCTCTCGTAGCCTTCTCCCGAAGTACTACTCGCCTATTCTCAATAGATTAACACATATATTCCTATGAAATTAATCTATTATAACGCACTAAGATAACAATGTTTAATTAAGCATGGTGACTGGGTATATTCCTATCCTAACCACAAATCTGCTCCCTTGAAAGGTTAAGATCGCACTCCCTTTAATTCTTCTCTAATATATATACGACTTTCCCAAGAATAACACAGATAGTATGTATAACCTAATTGCTCGCCAAACAATTAAGCAATTAAACGCAGAATTGGAGAAACAACCATATATTGAGTGCAGTATAATTGAGGTTAAGTTAATGTCGAATAACAATATTCATGGATAAACCACAACCCCAGAACAATGGGGTTTTAGCCCCTCATGCTAGAACCAAACAATTGCATAAGTTTTTCATAAATGTAAAATACTAGAATAAGATGAAGAAAACTGATAATCCTTTGCTTCCTCAATGATCTTGTGTGTATCTTCTCTCCAAAAATTGCATCCTCCTCTCAAAGTTGTGTTTTTGGGTCTATTTATATGTTTGGATCAAACCCTAAACGTGTAGGAGACTTATATTCAAACCGGGAAACACTTAAAACCTTCAAAACTCGGAATTGACCGGACCAGGGACCCCAGGCGTTAAGCCCCAAACGCCCAGCTATAGCCTGGGTAGGCCTGATTTTGGTCTCTAACGCCCCACTATAGCCTGGGTAGGCCTGACTTTAAACCCCAAACGCCCGGCTATAGCTGGGGTAGGTCTGACTTTAAAGCCCAAACACCCGGCTATAGCCCGGGTCACTCATTTTCGACTCTTGAGCGTATTTTTGACGTTTATGCATCCATTTAGCTCGGCTTCCATTACCAATTCACCTACACATGAAATAGACTCCATTATGCACATATGACGTGTATTTTTATCACAAAATCACATAAAATGTAAGGTACATAATGCTACCAAATGACATCGCCAAGAACTCATAATGACCATAACGAGTCTGAAAAGCCGTCATAGGGATATCCGATGCCCTAATATTTACTTGATGGTAGCCAGATCTCATATCAATCTTGGAAAACACCTTAGCACCCTAAAACTGGTCAAATAAGTCATCATCTCGGCAACGTATATTTGTTCTTAATAGTGACCTTGTTTAACTGCAGATAATCTATGAACATCCTCAGTATTACTTCATATTTCTTCACAAACAAATACCAGTGCACCCAAGGTAAGACAATAGGTCTGATGAATCCCTTGTCAAGCAAATATTGCAACTGCTCCTTCAATTCTTTCAACTCAACTGGAGCCATACGGTATGGTTGAATAGAAATAGGTTGCGTGCGGGGACCAAGTCAATGCAATAGTTGATATCCCTGTCAGGTGGTATGCCCGGAATATCTAGAGAAAGCACCTCAGGAAACTCTCTCACCGGTACTGAATCCATAGAAGGCACATCGGCACTAGAATCACATATATAAGCCATATATGCCAAGAACCCATTCTTGACCATACACCGAGCCTTCAAATACGAAACTACCCTGCTAGTGGAGTGCCCAAGAGTCCCTCTCCACTCCAACCTAGGCAACTCTAGCATGGCTAACATCATAGTATTGGCATGACAATACTAGACAGTATGATACGAGGATAGTCAATCCATACCAAGAATAACCTAAAAATCCACATTATCTAACAAGAGAAGATCAACTACGGTATTGTAGCCCCCAATAGTGACCACACAAGAGCGATAAATAGTCTACCACAATGGAGTCCCTAAGGTTTATAGACACATAGACAAGATTATTCATAGAATCATGAGACATATCCAAATATGAAGCAAAATAGGATGACATATATGAATAAGTAGAATCTGAATAAAATAATACTGATGCATCTCTCTGACAACCGGAGCAATACATGTGATAGTCGCATCAAATGACTTTGTCTTAGGTCTAGCTTGAAATGCATAGCAACGGGGCTGAGCCCCACTAATCTGACCTCCACCTCTGAGACAGCCCCTCACTGACTAGCCTCGACCTCTAGCTGTCTAACCTCCACCTTGGGCTGCCTGACCCCCGCCTCTAGCTGGTTCACCGAGCAGTATAGTAACCAGTGCCTGAATTATGGCACGAGTACCCTGATATGGCATGATGCTATGAAATCTAGGTCAATAACTCATGATGTGACCCATACCTCTACACATAATCACTCTCTTGATTGACGTGACTGCTAAATTAGGGACTGAACCAAACAAGCCGAATAACCGATATGATAGCTTTGAATCGCTGGTTCACTGATGGGAAATGAAGGTGCAATGAATGCTAACTACTCAGGACCCTAAGAATCACGACTACTCGAAGTGCCATGTGATACCTGACACGCTAACTAAACCTGCCTGATAGGATAGACTACTAAATAAACTTCTGCCTCTAGAGAGGCACCACTAAAACCACTAAAATGATGAGGCCTCTTCTTTGACATTTTCTCTCTACCCTGGCCATGAATCCTCTCGATCTACTTAGCAATATTCACAACTAGAGAAAATGAAATATCATCCTTGGTCTTTATATCCATTTGTAGCCTAATGCTCTAAGTAAGGCCATCTATGAATCGCCGCACCCTTTCCCTCTTAATAGGGATCAAGATAGTTGCATGGCATGATAAATCCATAAATTTGGTCTCATACTAAGTAACAGTCATGCTACCCTACTGAAGGCGCTAAAACTAACTGCAGAAATCCTCTCTATGCGTGAGGGGGATGAACTTGTTCAAGAATAACTGTGAGAACTGAACCCAAACAAGGGGAGGTGAACCTGTTGGCTTGCCCTGAACATTTACCTACCACCACCTCTTGTCAGAGCCATGCATCTGAAACTGTTGAAGTTAACTCCGTAGGACTCCACTATACCCATGTTGCACAATATCTCATGACAATGATCTAAGAAATCCTCGGGGTCCTAAGAAGGTGTACCACCAAAGCGAGGGGGAAACAACATGGTAAACATGTCCAACTTATTCAGCCCCTCAACTAACATCTCAAGTATCTCCCTAGACTGTGTTGCAACAACGAGTTGGGGACCCGAACTGGTAGAACTACTGGGGTCTAATACCCATGAGCCATTTTATTTTGAGTGTGGGCTCCTTCCCAGCTTGAGAGATGGTTGGTGATACAAGAAATACACCGGCATGGACCACACTCTCCATAAGAACAACCAAGAAGACTAGGAACTGAAGCACTGGAGTAGCAATGAACTCCTCTGGGGCGTCTGCAGGTTGATTTGAAGCTTTTTGGCAAAACTAAGAAAGTTGAAGTTTTGTAAGGTTGAGAGGTTTCATCGGGATTTGACTTTGTTGATATCCGGTTTGGATTTTGATTCTGGAAGTTTGAATGGATTTTTTGTGTCATTTAGTACTTGTATGCAAAATTTGAGGTCATTCAAAATTGATTTGATACGGTTCGGCATGAGTTTTGGAAGTTGAAAGTTTATTAGTTTCATTAGGCTTGAATTGGGGTGTGCGTTGTGATTTTGGTGTTGCTTGATGTTATTTGAGGCTTCGAGTAAGTTCATATTGTGTTTTAGGTGTTTTTGTATGCTTAGATAGGGTCCCGGGAGCCGCGAGTATGTTTCGGGTTGAGATCAAATCAAATGTGGACTTAGTGAGATTGCTGAAGATTTGCAGGTTTTGCTATTTTCGTACATATGGCGGGATTGGCTGAAGATGCGGAGCCACATGAGTGGCCATTTGGGGGCATGTGCAAGGAAAGGATCTGAGAGAGTAGGTGCGAGGGAATTTTTATCTGTGCGAGTCCGCAGATGTAGACCACAGAGTACAAGTGCGGATGCGCAAGTGCGATGAGGTGTGCACAAGTGCGAATGTTGAGTTGGGTAGGGAAGTCCACACAAGCGGACGAAGGAGCGTAGATGCGCTTTCATAGGTGTGAGGGATGATCCGCAAAGGCGGGTGTTTGGGGATTAATGAGTTTCCGCATCTGCAATGGACTTTTTGCAGATGCGGCATCATATGTGCGATAATTTTGACTGTAGATGCGTTATTGCTGCCCAAATTACTTATCTCGAAGGGTTTGGCATTTTTCTCATTTTTAGATTTGGGGAGCTCAGCTAAGGGCTATTTTTGGATTTCTTTTCATCCTAATTGAAGAGTTATGTAAAAGTTAATCACTTTTGATGATAAAGATGAATTACCCATTGATTATTACACCTAATTTATGTGAATTTAAGTTGAAATTTGGGGATTTTAGGCTATGTTGTTGGAGAGTGAGATTTGATGATTTAGGGGTAGATTTGACATTGGAATTGGATGAAATTTGTATTGTTGGACTCGTATTTGAACGGGTGTTCGAAATTTGTGGGTTTTGTCAAGTGCCAAGGTGCGGGCGTGGGGTTGACCTTTTGGGTTAACTTTGTGATTTTTGTTAAAGATCTTATATTTATCATCTGGAATCACTTCCTTTGACTTCTATTTATTACATTAAGTTATTTTGGCTAGATTCAGATTGTCCGGAGGTTGATTCCCACGGGAAGGGCTCGTTAAAAGAGTGATTTATCTTTCTTGATGTAAGTATCTTACCTAAACTTTGCCGAGGCACTAGTTGCCTAAGTTATATGTCATAGCTACGTGCTATGGGTGCGCATATGTGTGAGGATTGAGCCCATGTGCGAGCATTGAGGTTTATCCATGCTCGAGATAATGCTTAGGCTATGCCATGCCTTGAATTGATTATTAAGCCTTAAGTTGTGATGGTTATCATAGTTGTACCCTGATGTGAGCTATTTGATCAATTTTTTTAGATTATGTAGAGGCTAATCTCCTGATTGAACTTGATATTTGATATTTTCGTGATAGAAATTGCTGATTTGAGTTATGATACACACATTTCACATGCATACACTTTAGAATGTCAATTTATACTAGTCCAGGAGCATGAGATCTGTTATTCATTCATCATATGCATGTATTTTTTGTATATGTGCTCCTATGTGATATGATTTGGACTGGGTAACTGTGACCACACGGGGCGGATTATATTGCTATACCTATGACCATGCCAGGCGGTATTATGTTGTGATGCATGTGACCACGCCAAGCGAATTATGTTGTTATGCATGTGACCACGCCAGGCGGATTACAATATTGATCCCGTGACCACGTCGAGCCAATACCACATTGATTTGTCCGTGCTGCATGTGGATATGGATCCACCACCCTAGGGTCGCCCTCTCATGTTTCTCTCTTGATGGTGTACATGTGGATTGAGGAAAATTGATCAGTGGTTTGGTACTGTATTGGAAATTCTGAGCAAAATCTGGTTAGTGTTATTTGGTTATTGCATTACACATTTACTTGCAATTTCCACGCTTACTTACTTCATTTACTTGCATATCATCTTTATATGTTGGATTATTGACTGAGTAGAGTACTTGATAATTTGTGAACACTGTGAATTGTTCTTTCTGTGCTTTATGACTTGATTATGTTAGTGTTGTACTTGTTGAATTATGAACTGTACATGTTATAGAAAGTATCATTTATAATTCTTGCTGCTTTTACCTTGCAAAGGTTAGTTATGATACTTGCTGAATATATAGGGTTGGTTGTGCTCATGTTACACTTTGTACTCAATTATGCAGATCAAGGTGTCAGACCCAGTCACTGGTAGCAGAGTTTGCTAGCTGAGTTGATCATCAAGAGACTAGGTAGAGATGCTTCCTCGACCGCAGTCTTGGCGTCTCTTTCCATATTGTAATGTTGTCCTTTTGTTAGACAATGTTTATATTTAGCTTTCAGACTTGTATTTTCATTTTGTCTTAGAGCTCATTACTCTGTATTTACCAGTTTTGGGGGATTTATAATGTATTGGTATTATTATGCTATGTCAAGTTTTTAAGCTTATGTTAATTTTGTCATTTATGTTATCTTGGTTCATTATGGTTATATCAGGTTTGCCTAGCAAGTGTGTTAGGTGGCATCATGATGGGTTGGGATTATTGGGTCGTGACAATTGGTACCAGAGCCCTATGTTCATGGGTATTATGGATAATGAGCAAGTTTAATAGAGTTTTGTTAATCGGTACTGAGATGTCTGTACTTATCTCTGAGAGGCTACTGAACTATTTGGAAAAAACATCAGTTTCTTGCATTCTTGTCGTGCCCAAGCTCGTGCCGCCGTAATCCAAAACATCTAGCTCAAGGTCATCAGACACTAGGGGTGTTACCAATTCAACCGGTTGTTGCTACTCAGGACGAGTTTGGTCCACATATGAGTGATGAGGAGTAGAATAGGTTGGAGTAGTTTTGTAGGCTTAAGCCTCTAGAGTTCAGCGGCGGGGAGTCAGAGGATGCTCAAGATTTTCTAGATCGGTGTCAGCAGATTCTTCGCACAACGGACATTTTTGACACCAGTAGGGTTGCATTTACTACTTTGCAACTGACAATGGTAGCGTATATGTGGTGGCAGACTTATGGGTTAGGCATGCCACCTGGTGCAACGCAACTTACATGGCATGAGTTCTCAATTCTCTTCTTAGAGAGGTTTGTTCCACAAACTCACAGAGATGAGTTGCATAGGGAGCTTGAGCATCTACTATAGGAGGATAAGACTGTGACCCAGTACTAGATGTGATTTGCAAATTTGGCACGGAATGCTATATGGTTGGTTCCCACTGAGAGGGAAAAGATAAAGAGGTTCATTAATGGCCTCAACTATGGTTTACATTATTGTATGGATCGAGAGGTTGCGACAAATGCTAGGTTTGACCAGGTGGTCAAGATTGCTAGACAGTTAGAGAAGATTTGCAAGCTTGAGAATGAGGAGTGGGAGGCCAAGAGGCCTCGTGGTTTAGGTGGTTTCAGCAGTGCCTTGTTTGGAGGCCAGTCACATTACAATTGGGGTCATCTTCCTAGACTCGTTAAAGCAGCTTGTCATGTTCCTTGTGGCTCTTTAGTTAGCCACAGTTCCTATGGTGCACACCTAACTCATTTATCATTCAGTACGCTGGCGGCACAAGTTTTTTACCGTGCTCCATCTACTCAGGTTTCCATAGGTAGTTCTTCAGGTTATCAAGGTCATCAAACTTATATGAGATGTTGTTATGAGTGGAGACTTGAGTCATCTCAAAGAGGTTGCCCCATACTCTTGAGTACGGTCCCACAGTATAGCTCTTAACGTATGATGTCAGCACCAGTAGCTACAACACATGCACAACCAGCTCACGGTAGGGCTCAGTCACCATAAGGTCTCCCTATAGGGGCAGGTCGTTCAGGCGATGGTCAGGCTCATTTCTGTGCATTTCATTCCAGGCTAGAGGCAGTTGCTTCCGATGCCGCCATCACAAGTATTGTTTCACTGTGCCACAAGGATGCTTTAGTGTTATTTGACCATGGTTCCATTTATTCATATGTTTCATCATACTTTGCTCGTTATTTGGATACGCCTCGTGATTCTTTAGTATGCATGTTCATGTATCTACACTGTTGGGTGACTCTATTATTGTGGACCGTGTGTATCAATCGTGTGTGGTTACTATTGGGGGTTATGAGATGGGAGTTGATCTTTACTGCTTAGCATGATTGATTTTGACGTGATTTTTGGCATGGACTGGTTGTTGCCATGTCATGGTATTCTTCATTGTCACGGTAAAACCGTGACACCAGCAATGCCGGGTTTTCCTAGGGTTGAGTGGAGAGGTTCTTAAATTATGTTCTAGGTAGGGTGATTACTTCCTCGAAGGCTCAACGGATGGTTGTAAAGGGATGTTTGGCGTACTTGGCCTGTGTGGGGGATGTTAGTGCTGACACTCCTACTATTGAGTCAGCTCCGGTAGTGAAATACTTCCCAAATGTATTTCTAGAAGACCTGCCAGGCATGCCACCCGATAGGGACATTGATTTTGTTATTGATCTGGTGTCGGGCACTCAGCCCATCACTATTTCACTGTATCGTATAACACCCATAGAATTGAAGGATGAAGGAAATACTTTAGGTGTTACTTGATAAGGTCTTCATCAGGCCATGTGTGTTGTGAAGAAGAAGGATGGTACTATGAGCATGTGTATTGACTTCATGCAGCTGAACAAGATTACAGTTAAGAACAAGAACCCACTACCGTGCATTAGTAACTAATTTGATCAGCTTCAGGGTTCTATAGTGTTCTAGAAGATTGATTTGAGGTCGAGGTATCATCAGTTGAAGATCCATGATTCAATTATTCCGAAGACGGATTTCAAGACCCGGTATGGTCACTATGGGTTTTTGGTGATATCTTTTGGGCTGACTAATGCCTCAACAACCTTTATGCACTTTATGAATAATGTGTTTTAGATGTATCTTGGTTTTTATTCTCATTTTAGTTATTGATGATATATTGGTGTATTCGCGCAACTAGGAAGATCATGAGCAGCACTTGAGGATCGTGCTCCAGACTTTGAGCGAGAAGAAGTTTTGACTTGATTCAGTGGAACTTTTGGGTGGTGTCAAGTGAGGGTATTAATTTAGATCCGAAGAATATTGAGGCATTTCAGAGTTGGCCTAAACCGTCTTTTGCTATCAAGATCCGGAGTTTCCTTTGTTAGATGGCTATTATCGTTGTTTTGTGGAGGGTTACCATTGCTGCAAATTTGACTAGATTGACCCAGAGGGGTGTCCCATTCATGTGGTCTGATGAGTGTGAGGAGAGATTTCAGATACTCAAGACCACCTTGACTACAACTCCAATTCTAGTTTTACCTTCATGATGGAGTTATACGGTCTATTGTGATGCCTCTCAGATTGGAATTGGTTGTGTATTGATGCAAGAAGGAAGAGTTATTTCTTGTGATTCATGTCAGTTGAAGCCATATGAGTAGAACTACCATGTACATGATTTGGAGTTGGCAGCCATTGTTCACACATTGAAGATTTGGAGGCACTATCTCTACGGCGTGTTTTGTGAGGTGTTCACAGATCACATGAGCCTACATCACTTATTCAAGCAAAAGGATTTGAACTTGAGGAAATGAAGGTGGTTAAAGATACTAAAGTACTATGATATTACCATTCTTTATCACCCGGGGAAAGACAATGCAGTGGCCGATGCCTTGAGTAGGAAGGCCGATAGTATGGAGAGTCTTTCTCATCTTTTAGTTGGGGAAAGGCCATTAGCATTGGATGTTCAAGCTTTGACAAATCTGTTCGTGAGGTTCGATATATCGGAGACTAACAGAGTTCTTTCTTGTGTTGTATCATGATCTTCTTTGTTTGAGCGTATTAAGGCGTGTCAGTTTGACGATCCCCATTTTCTTGTCATGAAGGACATAGTGCAGCATGGTGATACCAAAGAAGTTAATATTGGAGATGATAACGTATTGAGGATGCAGGGTCGGCTTTAATTTCCAAACGTGGACATGTTGCATTAGTTGATTCTTGAGTAGGCCCATAGTTAATGGTATTCCATTCATCCAGGTGCTGCGAAGATGTATAAGGATTTGAGGCAACACTATTGGTGGTGGAGGATGAATAAAGATATTGTTGAGTATGTTGCTCAATGTTTGGACTGTCAATAGGTGAAGTATAAGCATTAGAGACCCGACGATTTGCTTTAGAGACATGATATTCGGGAATGGAAGTCGAAGCGTATAACCATGGGTTTTGTGGTTTGACTTCCACCGACCTTGAAGAATTTTGATGCAATATAGGTTATTGTTGATAGGCTAACCAAGTCTGCATTCATTCAAGTTGTGACTACCTACTATTCAGAGCAGTTGGCTCGGATATACATTCGTGAGATTGTTAACCTTCATGATATGCCAATGTCTATTATCTCTGATCGGGGCACTCAGTTCACATTGATGTTTTGGAGAGCGATGCACTGCACATAGGTGGTGTTGAGTATAGCATTTCATCCTAGATAGACTGGCAGTCCGAGCGCACTATTCAGATCTTAGAGGACATGTTTTGTGCCTGTGTTATCGACTTCGAGGGTTCATGGGATCAGTTTCTTCCTTTAGTAAAATTTGCCTACAAAAAAAAATAGTCGAGTATCCAGATGGCTCCTTATGAGGCCTTATATTGGAGGAGATGGCGTTCTCTTGTTGGTTGGTTCGAACCTAGGGAGGCTAGGTTGTTGGGCACATATTTGATCCGTGATGCTTTGAAGAAGGTAAATTTGATCCAGAAGCGGCTTTGTACGTTGCAGTCAAGGAAGAAGAGTTATTATGATAGGAAGGTTCATGATGTTGCGTATAGGTGGGTGAGAATGTTCTGCATAGAGTTTCTCCCATGAAGGGTGTGATGAGGTTCCGGAAGAAGGTCAAGTTAAGCCCTTGGTATATTGGCCCTTTTGAGGTGCTTGAAAGGGTTGGGGAGGTGGTGTAAGGACTTGCCTTGCCACCTAGTCTATAGGGAGTTCACCAAGTGTTTCATATTTTCATGCTACGGAAGTATTATAGTGATCCGTCACATGTTTTGGATTTCAGCACGTACAACTAGATGGGGATCTAACTTATGATGTAGAGTCGGTGTCCATTTTTGAATGGCACGTTCGAAAGTTGAGGTTGAAGAATATAGCTTGGGTGAAGGTTCACTGGAATGGTCAGCTAGTGGACGAGGCTACCTTGGAGACCGAGCAGGAGATGCAGAGCAGATCACACCTCTTTGAGACTCCACGTATGATTCTAAACCCGATCAAGGACGAACATTTGTTTAAGATGGAGAGAATGTAACGACCTGTGTCAATTGTTTTGAGTTTTTAGCCATGTTTCCCTTATTTGATGGTAAGTGTAATTTGGGTTTCTTTACTTGCATTTGTGGTTGGTTTGTTTTTGGGTAAGTTTCAGAGAGAATTGGGAAATTTAGTCCTAAGGTTGAAAGCTTAAGTTGAAAGAGTTAAAAGGAATTTTATTTTGTGTAGACGATTCCGGAATAAAGTTTTGATAGTTCCAATAGCTTTGTATGGTGATTTTGGACTTAGGCGTATGTCTGGATTTGGATTTGGAGGTCCACGAGTTGATTTGAACCTTTTTGGCAAAAGCAGGAAAGTTGAAGGTTTGGAAGGTTGAGAGGTTTGACTTTATTGATATCGGGTTCAAATTTTGGTTTTGGAAGTTGGATTAGGTTTGTTGTGTCACTTGGGATTTGCATGCAAAATTTGAGGTCATTCAAAGTTGATTTGATATGGTTTAGCATGAGCTTTGGAAAATGAAAGTTCATTAATTTCATTAGGCTTGAATTGGAGTGTGATTCTCAATTTTGGTGTTGCTTGATGTTATTTGAAGCTTTGAGTAAGTTCATTTTATGTTTTAGAGCTTGTTGATGTGTTCGGTTGGGTTCCTAGGGGCCTTGGTATGTTTCGGTTGAGATCGGATAAATTGTGGACTTAGTGAGATTGCTGAATATTTGCAGATTCTGGTGTTTTTGCATCTGCGGAGGTACTGGCCGTAGATCCGGGGCCGCAAGAGTTTGGCCATTTATGTGCAGGTGCGAGGAAAGGTGGAGACTATCTGGGAGCAAAGGTGCGAGGGAATTTCCGCATCTGCGAGTCCGTAGATGTAGACCATGGAGCGCAAGTGCAGATGCCCAAGTGGGACGAGGTGTCTGCAGGTATGGACGTTGAGTTGGGCAGGGAAGCCTGCAGAAGCGGACAAAGGAGCACAAATGTTCTTTCGCAGGTGCGAGAGATGGTCGGGGATTAATGATTTTCCACATCTGTGATGGATTTTCCGTAGATGCAGCGTTGCAGGTGTGACTAGTTTGACTGCAGTTGCTGCTTTGCTAGCCAGGCTACCTATGTCGAAGGGTTTGGCATTTTTCTCATTTTTGGATTGTGGAGATCGGATAAGGACAATATTTGGAGTGTTTTTCATCCTAATTGAAGAGGTAAGTAAAGTTTAATCACTTTTGATGATAAATATTAATTACCTATTGATTATTACACCTAGTTTATGCTAACTTAAGCTGATATTTGGGGATTTTAAGTTAATTTGTTGGAGAGTGAGATTTGAATATTTAGGGGTCGATTTGTGGTTGGAATTGGATGATATTTATACGGTTGGACTCGTATTTGAATGGGTGTTCGGAATTTGTGGGTTTTTCCGAGTTCCGAGTTGCGAGCCTGAGGTTGACTTTTTGGGTGACTTTGTGATTTTTATTAAATATCTTAGCATTATCATTTGGAATCAATTCCTATGGCTTTTATTGATTGTATTATTTAGCTAGAGTATGATAGCTACGTGCTATGGGTGCACATTTGTGTGGGGATTGAGCCCATGCGCGAGCACTGAGTTATTTATCCATGCCAGGGGTAGTGCTTAGGCTATGACATGCCTTGAATTTATTATTAACCTTAAGTTGTGATGTTTCTCATAGTTTTACCCTGATGTTAGTTTGTTCCAAGTTTTGAGATTACATAGAGTCTAATCTCCTGATTGAACTTGATATTTGATATTTTCCTGACGAAATTACCGATTTGAGCTATGATAGCACACTTTGCACATGCATACACTTTAGTATGTCATTTATGCTAGTCCAGGAGCATGAAATATGATATCCATTGATCATATACATGTGTTCTTGTATATTTTATTATGTGTGATATGATTTGGACTAGATGCATGTGACCACGCCGAGCGGTTTGAGTTGTTATGCATGTGACCACGCTGCGAATATTGTGTTGTTATGCCTATGACCATGCCAAGCGGATTGTTTTGTTATTCCTGTGACTACGCTAGATGAATTGTTTTGTTATGCTTGTGACAACACTGGGCAGATGTGATTTATCTTGTGAGCACGCCAGGCGGATTATGATATTGAGAATGTGACCACGCCGGCCCGGCAGTAAGTTAAATTGTCTGTACTGCATGTGGATATGGGTCCATCTATCTAGGGTCACCCTCTCATGTTTCTCTCATGATGGTGTACACGCGGATTGAGGAAAACTGATAAGTGGTTTGGTATTGTATTGAAATTTTGAAGAAACTGTGGCAAGTGTTATTTGGTTTCGCATTTCACCTTTACTTGCAATTTCCATGGTTATTTACCTGATTTACTTGCATATCATCTTTATATG
This sequence comes from Nicotiana knightiana, assembly GCA_005239525.1. Taxonomy (NCBI): domain Eukaryota; kingdom Viridiplantae; phylum Streptophyta; class Magnoliopsida; order Solanales; family Solanaceae; genus Nicotiana; species Nicotiana knightiana. The sequence goes on along the minus strand of ML395481.1, from coordinate 65,038 downwards.
CTGGATTATTGACTGAGCGGAGTACTTGATGAATTGTGAACATTGGGAATTGTTCTTTTCGTGCTTTATGACTTGATCATGTTATTATTATGCACTTGTTGAATTATGAAGTGTATAGGTTAAAACATGTATCATTTATAATTCTTTCTTCTTTTACCTCACCGAGATTAGTTATGATACTTTTTGAGTACATGGGGTCGGTTGTACTCATGCTACACTCAACACTCTGTTGTATAGATCCAGGATTCAGACCCAGTCACCGGTAGCAGAGGTTGCTAGCTGAGTTGATCATCGAGAGACGAGGTAGAGCTACTCCTTCTACCGCAGTCTTGGTGTCTCTTTCCACATTGTATTGTTGTCCTTATTAATGTTGCTATTTAGCTTTCAGACTTGAATTTTCTTTTTGTCTTGGAGCTCATGACTTTGTATTTACCAGTTCTAGGGGATTTATCATGTGTTAGTATTATTGTGTTATATCAAGGTTTTAAACTTATGTTAATTTTGTCATTTTCTCTATCTTGGTTCCTTATGGTTATATCCGGCTTACCTAGCAAGTGTGTTAGGTGCCATCATGATGGGTTGGGTTTTTGGGTTGGGGCTATATAAAATATCAATACCATTGCAGTGTGCAACCCAATCCCAAATATCATATCAATATACATTTCGGCGTGCAACCTGATCCCAAATATCATATCAATATTCGTTCCGGCGTGCAAACCGATCCCAAGTGTAATAATAATATGTAACGACACGACCATTCGTTCTGAGAGTTTAGCCCTGTTTTCCCTGTTTCTGCTTAATTATATGTGGTCCAGCTTCATTTATGTGTGTTGGGTCGGTTGGTTCGGGTTTGGAGTGGTCGTGGTAAGAAATGAGACACTTAGTCTCTTAACTTGGTTCCATAGTATAAAAGTCAACTGATGTTGGCTTATTGGTAAACGACCGCGGAATGCGGATTTTATGGCTCTGATAGCTTCGTTAGGTGATTTGGGACATAGGAGTGTGTTCGGAATGTAGTTTTGATGTGCGGAGTAGACGTAGGATGGAATTGGCGAAAGTTATTTTTTGGCGATTTCCAGTCGGGCAGTGAAAAATAGGCTATCGAGGTCGGGATGGAATTTCGGAAGTTGGAACTGGTTTTTAATATCATTTTGGATATGTGTGCAAATTTTCAGGTCAATCGGATGTGTTTTGGTTTGTGTCGGCATCATTGGCGAAATTTAGATGTTTCAAAGTTCATAGGCTTAAATTTGATGTAATTTTTGGGTTTTCGCATTGTTTTTGGTGTTTCGAAGACTCGACTAAGTTTAAATAATGTTATGGGGTGTGTTGGTAGGTTTGGTTGACGTCCCGGGGGCCTCGGGTGAGTTTCGGGCAGTTAACAGATCGATTTTTGGTTTTGAAACATGGCTGGTTTGCTGGTGTTTGTGCAGCGGAGTTTTACTCTATGCGTTCGCGGATGATGGCTCGCGTTCGCATAGAGTGTTTGGTGAAAGGGGGGCCAGTTTTTCAATGCATTCGCAGGCGAAGGGGTGCGAACACGGCGTGTTATAGCAGAATGTCCATCGCGAACGAGTGGGTGTGTGTGCGTTCGCATAGAGTTGTGAGCCTTTTGAGGACCCAAGGCCTTTGGCCTATGCGTTCGCGGGTCAGAGGGTGCGTTCGCGAGGGCCTGGGGGTCGCTGTGCTTTGCATTGGAGGTCTTGAAGCCGCATTTGCGTAGAGTTAAATTAGGGGCCTGTTGGATTGTTCTATGCGAACGCGGTCCTTGTGACGCGTTCGCGATGAAGAAAAATGAGTTGGGCAGAAAGTTTTTATGTTCTAGACGGGGGTTTTTGGCCATAACTCAATATTCCATTAGAGAGCTCGGGAGAAGGGGGATTTGGGTGAAATTTCAGTGGGATTCTTGTGGTAAGTGTTCTTCAATCACTTTGGGTTTAATTTCATGAATTAGTCTTGACTTTTATCATGTTATTTGAGGAATCAAAGTAGGAATTGGGGAAAAATGGGAGGAAGAATTGAAAATTTCTTTTGATGATTTGAGTGGGCAATTGTGGTCCGATTTTGGTGTTCTTGGTATGTATAAAATCGTGGGAGGACAAGGATTCTAGTGATGTAAATTTTATCTAATTCGGATATGTGGGCCCGGGGCTCGGGTTTTGCCAAATTTCAAGAATTGTGTCTAAATTGATAGTTTTCGATTGAGTTTTGTTCCTTTAGCATATATTGATGATGTTAATCTGGCTTTGGTTAGATTCGGAGCAATCGGGAGCCAATTTGAGGAGCAAGAGCATCGCGGATTAGTGTTGTGTCCCGGTAGAGGTAAGTAATGGTTGTAAATCTTGTCCTGAGGGTATGAAACCCCGGACAACATATTTCTCACTATTTTTTTTTGAATGGCGCATATGAGTGTGTGGCGCGCACTAATTTTTGGATTGGACTTGGCCCTCTCCGCGGCAACTATTGAGTTGCATATTTTACTCTAAATCATATGTTAAACTGTGTTCTAAAGACTATTGCTATATTTGGGCTATAAACCATGTTTGGGGCATCGTGTCGACTTGTTTAGACCCCTTGGGGGATTTTAACTGCTATTTCGTCAACCTTTATTGATGATATACACTCAGTTACATTGTGGTTACTGTTTTCAAAACCCAGCCTGGTTTACACAATTTTAAGATATAAAATGATGTTTTGGGTCGATTACCCCGTTTTACTGATATGCCCGAGGGGCTTTTGAGAGGTTCTGGCTCAGTGAGGCTGAGGGCCTGATTTTGTGAGAATATGATACGCCACGAGGTGGCTTGATATTAGCGGTTGGGCTGAAGGAGCCTCTCCGGAGTCTGTAGAAACCCCCAATGAGCGCAGGTACCTACTGAGTGCGAGTGCCGAGTGTCGAGTATCGAGTGCCAAGTGACGAGTGATTGGGAGGCATGAGTGATTGTTAGGTATGACCGATGGGCTGATTATGAGTGACTGTGAGGTGTACCCGAGGGGCTGATTATGAGTGATTGTGAGGCATGCCCGAGGGGTTGATTATGATACATGTTTTTTCCCGAGGGCTACTTATGATTTTACCACTATCACTCTTAATTTATGAAATATGTTCAGCCCGAGGGGCCTTTTTATGACTTTCAGCATTTTTACACTAAACTTCTTGAAAGTTATGTTGAAATTATTGGCAACTATATTTCGAAATGATTTTTTACTGAAATTGGCTTTTAAGAGTGATGATTTAACGTATACATTATTGGAAAGAAAGGTTGTGCTTATTGTGAATTGATGAATTGATTTTTATGTGTTTTTTGGTGCTCAAACCTGATTTATTTTCATTACTACAGAGTTGGCGTACTCACATTACTCCCTGCACCTTGTGTGAAGATCCAGGTGTTAGGGCAGGGTGAGCTGTGTATCTGTTCCAAAGATTTCTCGGAGGTTTGCGAGGTAGCTGCATGCGTCCGCAATCCCTCTCTCTCTCCTGCTTACTATTATAGAATTTATTTTCTTTTGAGTTGTATATTCTTATGTAGAGGCTCATGACCAGTGATTCCGGGATCTCGGGGGTTGTATTTAATATTCGGTATAGCTTTAACTATTTTAAAATTTTTTAAATGAACCCTTTATGGGTTATCAGTTTAGTAAAGATGTAAATGGAAGCTTATTGCGATTTGAGTGTAGTTTTTGGCTGGCCTAGTTCCACGATAGGCGCCATCACGACTGATTTAGATTTGGGGTCGTGACAAGTTGGTATCAAAGCGCTAGGTTACATAGGAATCACCGTTCATGAGCAAGTTTAGTAGAGTATTGCGGATCGGTACAGAGACGTCTGTACTTATCTTCGAGAGGCTGCAGAACCCTTAGGAAATCTCACGTTCCTGATCTTTTATCGTGTGGATCCATTTAATTCAGCCAAGAGCGTAACTCTTGAATTCCTTCTATGTATTCGAATGCGCCCGAGAGCACTTTGTATCAGCTGTGCATCGACGACTTGTGACTTCCATTGATGAGATGTGATTTTGACATGTTGGTAATGGGCCAGTTTGGCGGACTTGAGGCCGGATTCATTCTGTGGCTTGGCTTGAGTGTTGAGGTTTCAATTGTGTGAGTCGTGCATTCAGGACTTATATGTCTGTTTGTGTTCTTATTGATGAGAACTGGTGAGTAAATGGCTACGTGGTGAATGTGATTTGATGGTTAGCGGTGTTCAAATTGTTGATTGTGACAAAGGGGTTGGCTAGAAATGTGGCAAGAATTATCGAGTGTTTGATTTCTGTCTCGGTTTGGTGTATGGCTTTGAGTTGTGAATGTATTAGAAGACCTCTCATGTTGTTTAGTTGTGGAGTGAAGTGGATCTTCCTGTTGGGTTATGAGTTCCCGGTGATGTCTTTTGGGCTGATCATTGCCCCAGGAGCGTTCATGTATTTCATTAACGGTGTGTTCCAGCCGTATTAGCACTCTTTGTTATTGTATTCTTTGATGGCGTCCTGGCATATTCGCATAGACAGGAGTAGCATGCTCAGTATTTGATAATGGCATTATAAGGATTCAGGGAGGAAAGGCTCTATGCAAAATTCTCCGAGTGTGAATTTTTGCTCGGTTCAGTAGCATTCTTGGGGCACGTGGTGCCTAGTAAGGGTATCCATATGGTCAGACATGTGTGGATAGAGCTTCCAGAATTTCGAGATTTCTGTGACCACCGCTCTAGTGTTATTTCTTCCATCAGCTTCAGATTGTTACCACGTACTGTGATGCCTCGAGGGTAGGCATTGATTGTGTTTAGATGTAGAAGGGTGTAGCGATTTCGTGATAGTTATGGTCTTCGGAAGTGTATAGAGAGATATTATGTTTGAGGCTAGCAGGCAGTGGTATCTCCTGCGGATTGTCCTAGGGTGTGTGATCCCTATGTAGTTCTGTAATAAGTTCTCTTCTACCATTAAATGATATATGTTGTAATTGGAGTTTAGATCGCTTGTGGAAGTTGGAATGAATGGTACAATGGTGAATGCGAGATTTGCAGGTGACTTGAGCTGTTAGACGGGTGGTGTTATTATGGGCATTGTGAGTTATTGTTTGTCTCGATCGTTGGCTTTTAGCCAAGTGGGGGAGTCTGTTAATGATAAGTTGATTGCACGATTATGTGTAGTATTGGTTTCAGTTCGAGGTATATTGGTAAATGAGTTATGACCTGCAGGTGTGGGGTCTGGGAATGACTCGAGTAATGGAAATTATTTGATACAGGTTGTAATGTAATCTATGGGTAAATGAATTCTATGGAATGATTGAGAGGTAATTCTAAAAGGTGTAGCGTATGCAGTGTATGAATTTACATGTGGCTTCAAGTGAGTGGATTACTTTCCTAGTATTTTACTGTGCAAACGGGTCGGGTCGATCCTGCCTAATTGGTAAGTGTGATTGAGATTTACGTTAGAGGGTGTCAAGACTCGTGGCATTTCTACATATCAGTATCAGAAAGGAGAAGGTTATGGCTTTTTATTCGCGGGAAGTCTCTTAAGTGTACGCATTTTTGATGTGGTGCTTATGGGGAAATTTGAGAGAGTATTTAGCGGCTTATGAGCTTTAGACGATACAGTTTTATGGATGGGACTCGTGTGGCGAGTCTGGGCTGAGAATTGTGGTATTACGGCAGGAGGAGTATCAATTTGAATGTAAGTCAGAAGAAACTGGGGTAAGTAGGACAACTTGGCAGTACGTCGGATCGACATGGTAAGGGATGCGATTAGTTCTTTGGGTACTCATGTGGCAATGAGTTTTTACAGGTGTTTCTTAGAAATGCTCTTGTATTTTGGTGGCCTGTGTAGCTTGTACCAATGAGATTTCGGATAGTTCTTGATGGTTTCTACCTCGGTTAAGGGTGCATATTTTCTTCTGGCGTGAGGTGCGGGTGACGTGTAGTGTGTTCGCTGCTAAATGGGATCAAATGGAAGTTCTTGGCTAGTTGGGTGCATAGTTGCTTGTGGCTCGGAAGGGATCAAGAAGTTCCCATAATTGCCCTGGGATGGCATGGCGTATGCGGTATGTGGGTAGAGTTGAGATTTGCATATGTGGGGTCGCGGTTCAGCTCTAGCAGGAAGGTCAAAACAAATTTGTTAGGAAACATGGACAGTTTCAGATGACTAGGTAAATGATATCACTACTTGGTGCCGCTTAATGAGGGTATACATTTCAGAAAGAGCAATGTGTTTGAGTTAAGGGTACTTCATTGGTATCGTGACGCTCTCTTGTTGGATCGACTGTTGATATTCAAGGTTGCTTGGTGACACCGAAGAATTATAAGGGTATCCCTCGTGGGATGGTTGATTATTAGGGATGTGTTATGTATTCGAGCGGTGGAGTTGAGATTAGATATAGTAATCCGTGCGCTTCATGGATTTCGAGACTGAGAGTTCTCATAAACTGGTTATTTTGTTGTAAGTGAATTGTGAAGATGCGAGTAGAGCTAGTTGGATGTTAGTATGTACCACGATTTTCTCATTGTGAACTCTTTGGTAAGTTATCTATCTGTTGTGGGTGACCAGGGTTAATTTAGGGTTATTGGTAGGCTAATATGGGTGTGTGTTCTGCACCGGGTCGGAGTTGTTGGCTCCAAATTTCTATTATCGAGGAATGTACCATTCAATTGTGATTGAGTTTATTCATGTTCTGGAGTGATCTATGAATTAGCCTTTGGTGTTGCGAGGAGTTGTGATTATTTGTTATATGCACATATGGTGCGGTTCTAATTGGGATTTATAGTTATATTTGAGTAAGGTAAGTAATTGGGTGTTGCGGGATTGAGACGTGTTGGTTATGTACCTTCTGATTCGGGTGGCATGGTATCGTCTGGTTTACCCGTGGTTATGGCAATAGAGTTTGAGTACTTGATGTCGAATTTTGAATGGTTACTTATTTTGGGCAAGGTGTCTTGAAATATTTCATGTGGACCAACATTTGGATGAGATCGCGCACTGTAGCGGAGTTATGTAGGGGTATGACATTTTGTATTGGATTCATGTGTTTTGATTTTTCACAATGTGTGCCAGGCTTATAGCATGGTGTTGTGATGGTAATTTTTAATGGCGGGATGGTCCTCTCATGTGAATCTTTTATATAATTTGATCACATTGGGATGTTGCTATTGGGTGCACGAGTTGCACATGTTATGGCTTCGAATTGTATCGATCTGCCATGCTAGCAGAGTGGTCGTGTTCGATGAGAAGAGTTCATTGGACCTAGAATGAATATTTTCACAATTGTCTAAAGCATAGTTGGAAGGATAAATATCGGGAGTCGGCTTAGAATTCTGCTATAATTCCTGTTTGGGAAGGGGGAGCTTCATGTCTGACTGATCGGACGAATGGTTGCTAGTTTCTATGTGTTTCTTTCCTCATCGGCAGTATATGAAAGTGTTAGAGCGAGGCTTTTCTTGATAAGAGGTTATGTATTTATATTGGGTTGTTCTGAGCAGTTATTGTGGTTAAGAGTTATCACTATGAGTGTTTGAGTCACGCGGTGTATTATGTAATTTCATCTGGAGTGCGTAAATGGCTTGATTCAGCATGTTCAGACTTGTTCAGTTTATATTTCTGGAATTTTGATCTTGTATATTCTTCAGAAGTGGGAATTTGGTTCTAAGATTTATGGGTCAGGATTGGATTTCTAAATTTCAACGGTGTTGTGATTTTGGACCTATATGGGATAGGGTGATGTGGTATCACCCCCGGGTATGTGCATGGTAGGCTACTTGGCAGTTTGATGGTGTTGGAGAACAACTCTTGGCACGTTTGAGGAAGAACGTATATTTAAGTGGGGGATGATTTAACGACCTGGCCGGTCGTTCCGAGAGTTTAGCCCCGTTTTCCCGTTTCTGCTTCATTATATGTGGTTCAGCTTCATTTATGTATGTTGGGTCGGTTGGTTCGGCTTCGGAGTGGTCGTGGTGAGAAATGAGACACATAGTCTCTTAACTTGGTTCCATAGTGGAAAATTCAACCGAAGTTGACTTATTGTTAAACGACATCGGAATGCGGATCTTATGGCTCGGATAGCTTCGTTAGGTTATTTGGGACTTAGGAGTGTATTCGGAAAATAGTTTTGATGTCCGGAGTAGAATTAGGCTTGTCCGGAGGTCGGAATGGAATTCCGGAAGTTGGAACAGGGTTGTAATGTCATTTTGTATATGTGTGCTAATTTTCAGGTCAATCGGATGTGTTTTTGTTGGTTTCGACATCATTGGTGAAATTTAGAAGTTTCAAAGTTCATAGGCTTGCATTTGATGTAATTTCGGTGTTTTCGCTTTGTTTTTGGTGTTTCGAAGGCTCGACTAAGTTTGAATGATGTTATGGGGTGTAATGGTAGGTTTGGTTGAGGTCCCGGGGGCCTCGGGTGAGATTCGGGCGGTTAACAGATCGATTTTTTGTTTTGGAACTTTGCTGGTTTGCTTGTGTTTCCGTAGCAGAGTTTAACTCTATGACTTCGCGGAAGAGGGCTCGCGTTCGCATAGAGTGTTTGGTGGAAGGAGGGGCAGTTGTTCAATGCGTTTGCGGGCGATGGGGTGCAAACGTGGAGTGTTAGAGCAGGGTGGCCATCGCGAACGCGGGGTGTGTGCGCGTTCGCGTAGAGTTGTGAGCCTTTTGAGGACCCAAGGCCTTTGGCCTATGCGTGCGCGAGTTAGAGGGTGCATTCCCGAAGGCCTGGGGGTAGCTGTGCTTCACTTTCGCGGGCTTAAAGCCGCGTTCACGTAGAGTTAAATTAGGGGCATGTTTGATTGTTCTATGCTAACGCGGTCTTAGTGACGCGTTCGCGATGAAGAAAAATGAGCTGGGCAGAATGTTTTTAAGTTCTAAACGGGGGTTTTTGGCCATAACTCAATATTCCATTAGAGAGCTTGGGAAAAGGAGGATTTGGACTAGACTTTAAGTGGGATTCTTGTGTTCTTCAATCACCTTGGGTTTAATTTCATGAATTAGTCTTGACTTTTATCCTGTTATTTGAGGAATCAAAGTAGGAATTGGAGAAAAATGGGAGGAAGAATTGGAAATTTCTTTTGATGATTTGAGCTGGCAATTGTGGTGTTCTTGGTATGTATAGAATCGTGGGAGGACGCTAATTCTAGTGACGTAAATTTTATCAAATTTGGAGATGTAATAAGGGGGCTCAGGTTTTGTCGAATTTCAAGAATTCCGTCTAAATTGATAGTTTTTGATTGGGTTTTGTTCCTTTAGCATATATTGATGATGTTAATCTGGTTATGGTTAGATTCGGAGTAATCAGGAGCCAATTTGAGGGGCAAGAGCATCGCGGATTAGTGTTGTGGCCCGGTAGAGGTAAGTAATTGTTGTAAATCTTGTCTTGAGGGTATGAAACCCCGGACTACATAATTCTCACTCTTTGTTTTAGAATGGCGCACACGTCGGATGACGAGTATGTGGCGCACACTGATTTTTGGATTGGACTTGGACATCTCTGTGGCAACTATTGAGTTGCGTATTTTACTCTAAATCATATGTTAAACTATGTTCTAAAGACTATTACTATATTTGGGCTATGAGCCGTGTTTGGGGCCTCGTGCCAACTTGTTTAGACCCCTTGGGGGCTTTTTACTACTATTTCCTTACTGTTTATTGATGATTTACACTTAGTCACATTGTGCTTACTGTTTTTAAAACTCAGCCTCATTTACACTATTTTAAGATATAAAATGATGTTTTGGGTCTAGTACCCCATTTTACTGATACGCCCGAGGGGCTTTTGAGAGGTTCTAACTGAGTGAGGCCGGAGGCCTGATTTTGTGAGGATATGATACGCCACGAGGTGGCTTGATAATAGCGCTTGGGCTGAAGGAGCCCCTCCGGAGTTTGTACACACCCCCAGTGAGCGCAGGTACCTACTGAGTGCGAGTGTCGAGTGACGAGTGATTGGGAGGCATGAGTCATTGTGAGGTATGCCCGATGGGCTGATTTTGAGTGACTGTGAAGTATGCCCGAGGGGCTGATTATGAGTGACTGTGAGGCATGCCCGAGGGGCTGATTATGATACATGTTTTTGCCCGAGGGGCTACTTATGATTTTACCACTATCACTCTGAATTTATGAAATATGTTCTGCCCGAGGGGCCTTTTTATGATTTTCAGCATTTTTACACTAAACTTCTTGAAAGTTATTGTGAAACTATTGGTAATTTTTACTGAAACCGGCTTTTAAGCGTGATGATTTAACGTATACATTGTTGGAAAGAAAGGTTGTGCTTATTGTGAATTGATGAATTGATTTTTATGTGTTTCTTGCTGCTCGGGCCAGAATCATTACTACTGAGTTGGCGTACTCATATTACTCCCTACACCTTGTGTGAAGATCCAGGTGTTAGGGCATGGCGAGCTGTGTATCTGTTCTAGAGATTTCTCAGAGGTTTGCAAGGTAGGTGCATGCGTCCGCACTCCCTCTCTCTCTCCTGCTTACTATTATAGAATTTATTTTCTTTTGAGTTGTATATTTTTATGTAGAGGCTCATGAACAGTGACTCGGGGATCTTGGGGGTTGATTTAATATTCGGTATAGCTTTAACTTTTTTAAAAATGTTTAAAGGAAACCTTTATGGGTTATCTGTTTAGTAAAGATATAAATGGAAGCTTATTGCGATTTGAGTGTAGTTTTTGGCTGGCCTAGTTCCACGATAGGCGCCATGACGACTGGTTTAGATTTGGGGTCGTGACATAGTACTACAAACAACTGTGTCATATCTCATAATATATGTAAAAGGAACCAAAACTTATAATACTCTAAGACAATCTAATACAACAATTCAAAGTGAAATAGAAACAAGTAAGGTGAATAAACAAGTAAAGACATAAGACAAGTAAAAATGGCTAACTAACAACATATAAGAGCATATGGCATGTAAAGGCATGTAATACTTAAGGCATGAATACATGGAAACATGTAGCAAGTTGAGGCATGTAACGAATGAAAGCATCAAATGAAAAAGTAAGGACAAGTAGCAGTTAATGCATGTACCTAGTAGTAACATGGAATAAATGAGGGAATGAACTAATTGAACACAAGCAATTAAGTAGTCAACCTCTCATGCTTAAACTCGCGACAATGCATATACACTTGTCACCATGCATATACACCATCCCCACACTAAAATAAAGTAGTAAATAGACCTATCAAGTCTTATTTCCCTCAAGTCAAGGTTAACCACGACACTTACCTCTTTCCAGAATCAAATCAACGATCAACCACGACTTTTCCTTCTGACCAAGAGTCCAAACCAACCGAATCTAGTCAATTATCATTCAAACAATCAAATACAACTTTTAGAAACTACCCACGTATGAAAAAAGGTCCAATCTTTAACTAAATTAAAACAAGTCAACAAAAGTCAACCACGGGCCCATGTGGTCGAAATTTGAGATTGGGACCAAATCCCATTACCCATTCATCCCAAGCCTGATTATGTGATTTATTTCAAAATCTGACCTCAAGTCGAAGTCTATATCTAAAATTTACAAACTAAATTCTACCCGAAACTCCTAATTTCTACTTTGAAATTCATAGATTTGATGATTAAATTCATAGAAAAGTAACTTGAATTTGACTGAAATTGTCACAATCCAAAACCCACCTAATCGTGATGGCATCTAACCCTGTGCTAGGTAAGCATTATCGCGCCGTTTTTTCTCCAGAAAACGGGCTTCAATGTGTGATAACTTTTTCTAAAAGGAGGTATTAAAAGAGAAGAGTTACCACCTAATGGTTTTGAGGTGCGGTAGGACACCTATTTGCAAATTACTCTGTTTTAACTAGTCTGCATCACCAAAGATCGGGTAAGAGCTCAAATTACATCAAAGAGAATGTGTTAGGAACTCTTGGAGGTCCACAACTCTGGGTCCCGACCGAACTTTAAAACCATATGGATTATGTAATTAAGCTAGGTGATCAAATAAATAATGGGAAATATAGAAGTCGAAGGGTCTTATCATAACACATTGGGAATTGGTACGAATCTTAATGATTACAAGGGTACAAATACATTGGTCTATATTAAGTGACTAAGGGAAAATGACAAGTATATAAAGAGAGGGGGCGGTCCTAAGTGTTTTAGCCTAAAGGATCACCCCGTGCAACCTAAATAATACTTTGAAACTCTCTTGGGGTAAGGGGTTGCTTATATTATTCAGCAGGCACATACTATCATCTCCTCCTACCCAATTACTATGTTGAAGTTTCTTACCTTAAGGCACTCTAATTCAATTCTAAATCGTGTCCTACGCGTGCGTTACCCGTCCCATGCATGTGGTCCTAGAGGATTTGGACCTCTATTGGGGTGGTTCCAGACTTACTTAGATTGCTCAAAAATGATAAAACTAATCGCGCATTCAAAACAAATAGGACTCAACATAATCAACACCAAAAGCTCAGATTCACCTCCTCATATAGACACGTATGTACGCTGTCAATTACGCAGACAAGTTATAGCTTATACTAGCGATGTTTAAATTATTCAAACTTGAAGCTACAGATGGGCAGGCTTAGAAGGCATGTTAAATTGTTTAAGACCTATAGGCATGATCTCTACGTGATTCCGATTTCCAGTATTGTACATGAGCATCGTCCAGGCAAATTTAAAATCATTGCAAATCCTATAGGCATGATTTCTAAGTGGTTTTGGATTCAATAAAACAAGGCCAGTGCAATAATTTATAAACTATCATGTAGGCAAATTGAATAAAAGTTAGTGAAAACACTCATAATTCTTAATTAATAATGCTGGTTTTATAGGCGTGTGTCTTAGACACGCGACAATGCAATGAAAGAAATGAGAATAGACGATTAAAGTATTGAAATCCTATAACAATGATTTCTAGATGAGCAGTGTACTAAATTAATAGAAGCAATTTGACCAATTGATTACTTGAAGTCCTTATAAGCATGGTATCTAGATGATGCATGTTGTCTAAGTGTGCTCAATAATAGACATAGAAACAGGTATAGGAAATACTTGAAATAACATGTTTTGACAAGTTAGGTGAGGTGTGTGCACGTGACTCCTATAGGCATGCTTTTTACACATGAAACTAAAAGCATGTAAACCAAATAGCAAATAGACCACATAGATTCTATCTGCATGTTTTCTACCCCTTCATGTGAGAATTAGAGTACCCTATCCCCCTTTTTAATAATTTCCCCATCTATTTTGTTTGTAAGTTATTATACGCCCAAAATAATGAATAAGAGTGCAAATATTACATACTGATAGACTGCGGGCCTAATAAACAAAGCAGGCCCAAAAGCGAAATATCCCAGTAACACTTGGGCCTTCAGCAAGCTCACTTTTCACACGAACAGTAGACCCAAATACAAACACACCTCAAGCGTGAGAGTGTATCAACTGCACAACCCAGGACCACACACGAACTCGTACCAGGCTTAGAGGGAGGAACCATACATGACAACCAATTGACAACTGTAAAGTCTATTAACAATGATACCTCATAGGGACACGATTACATAAACATATCATCACTTTTTAGAAGCTAAGGGAACCAGATTGGTCGAAAACAAGAGGGCTTGAACATGCCAACTGGGTGGACAACTTTAACATAGAAAGGTTGACATACAAAACTAACACCATATTGAGAACCATTTAACAAAAGAAAGGGTGTAGCATGCTGAACATAATCGCACATTAAGAGGGCTTAAGAAGCAGTTTTATTGAGTTAACAGGATAAACACACACACATGCTAAGTTTCCAGAAATCATGTTTAACACAAGATATTAGCTAGAGTTAGCCATAAAATACTTTAAACAAGTGAGCCTCATTCAAAATAGTTATAGTCAAAGGGATAGCAATTTTACATGAAGATTTTTAATATAGGAGCCTAACATGATCACAAGCAGTATGGTAACAACCTAGTAGCATGGTCTACAACAGAGCACAACCGTGCCTAAACTCATTATAATATATACCACTTAAGAGGAAAACAACATGCGAGCATAACCACGCATACCAATTGCCCAGACATAAGAGAAGCTAACATAGAAATTTACCTAGAAGCAATTCTAAAGACATAATATTAACAAATCAAACATACATTAGAACTTAAATGTCATGAAACATGCCTTAGCTAAACAATATAGCCTAGGATATTTATCATGTTGAGTAAGAATAACTCAACAAGGTCTGGAACACATGCATAGAAATACAAGACAAGGTGGGGAACAAACATTAGTTCAGTAGCACTTAAGAAGACTGGAGTCCATTCCCATAATAAAAGCATATTACATGTACTGAAGCCTGCTGAATTCAACTACTAAAGAACGTGGAACTACAGGGTATTGTTAAGACAATGTAATTGCAGTAAAGAATACACCAACACAGTATTAGGGATACATGAAGAGCAAGGAAAACTTAATCATGCTTCCAAAAATATTAAACAAAATTGGCACACGCAACACACATGTCATAGACAAACATAAAGGGAGATAGTTAAAATTGTAAGAGTCAAGGACACTAACTAGTAGCAAAGTTAAACGAGCAAAATAGTGAGGAGTTCAGAATATTGGGAGTGATTCAGTAGAAACAATTGAAAGAGAACCCCAAATTCCCGATGCTTCAGAGTTCACAAGAGCCTCGAGAAGGGCTCCGAGCAATGCTTGCACCGGAGGAGGTCATTTTAATAGTATTATGGCCTAGGATTTCGGCCGGCCAAGAATTCAACGTTTTCAAAAAATATTCGAGTGTATCAGAAAAAGTGAACGAGTGAAAGAAGAGAATAGTAAGGGTAATAGAAGTAATGAAGTTTGTCCAAAGGGGAAATCAGGGAAGAGTTTATATATCAACAAAAATCAAACATCAAAACAGGGAAACATAATAAATCAAACACAAATATGGAAAGAGGAGCATGCAGAATCGATTAAGAACCAAATTAGGAGAAAAATCAGGCAAACCCTAGTTTTCCTGGAATCACAAATTGGCCGAAGCATCTTGTCAAATCGGGCTCGTACGATCTTGCTCTGGACATATATAGACGAGGAACCGTCTGAATCTTGGGGAGTATGCCTAATTTCCCTTGATTCAGAAGATCAATACTTGACAAAAATGGGGCAAGTACTATGTAATACCATAGTCTTGTAAGAAACAACGAGATAATCCATAAAAGCTAAGAGAATCACCGAATGAATTCATGATTTGAATGGATTTGGGAAATATTTGAGTGAGGAGGCAAGGGTTTAGGTTTGGGAGATGAGAGAATAAAGAGGATTCAAGGGTGACCGTCTAAAGAAAATGAGGCTAGGGTTATCGGGCTAGGTTAATTAGAAGAGGAGATGGCATATGGGACCTTGATCTCCCAAGATCAACGGCCAGGATTAATGAGAGGCGGATCAGGTTAGTGGACCGGTATAGGGTAATAGGTCGCTGGTATTAATCTAGGTAGTTTGCGCCAGAGATTTGAGGGGTTTGGGTCACTAGTGTGGTCCAAAAAACTTTGTAATTTGGGCTATATTTAAATACACAAAATCGTTTTAAATAAAATAAATATTTCTTATGCACTAAAATGATTCAAAATAATAACTTAACATTATAAAAATATAAAATTCTATTTTGGCACAAATAATGTAAATAAAACGTAATTATGCATGAATATAGGCTATTAATTGATTGGTATTGTCACTTTGCAGGTAGGCCTTGTCAGCCTAAGTTTAGGGTTACCCCCATAGAGTTTATTATTATAGAGTCGTACGCTCGGGCCGAGTATGACACCGAGTGCCGGCCATGCCTCCTCAGGTTTGGGGCATGACAAGCCCCTTCATGGAAAATGAGATATGAGATTGGTATTTGCGAAACTGCAAGCCCCCAGCTCCAAGTCTTAAAAGCGACTCCATGGTTGAAAATGTCACCACCCACAATTCGCAAATGCGATCATATATTTGCATTTTCAAATTCAATAGCCTTTCCTAGATATCGCATTTGGGAGTCCAACTTCGGAAAAGTGGGACTCGCAAAAGCAACCCCAGGAAACTGAAAAGTAGCAAACCAGACCCCATTGGTCTCCAGAATCCCAGTAGTACCAAGCATCCTCTGACACTTATCCAAAATACCCTGGGCATCCTCGCCCTCAGCACCGGTGAATATTAGAGGTTGAAGCCTACTAAATCTCTCCAACCTACGCTGCTCATCATCTGGCATAGCTGGAACCACGAAGTCCTGAACTGGAGCAACCGGCTGGGCTGGAACTGCCCCCGGTGTCTGAAGGCCCTAGTAACATGCTCAGGTGTCCAGGCAGTTGGAGTCTCACTGCCTCCCCCGGCCTCAGAAGTAGCAGCAGTAGAAGACACAACAACTGCATGAGCAAGGGTGGTACATACAGTCAAGATCTGAGCCAATGTCTCCTGAAGACCCAGTAACAATAGGCAACGCTGATGCTTGAGCTTGTCCCGCTGGAGTATCTGCAGCGGGAACCTGATCCTGAAGGATAGGTGGACCCTCTGGTACTACCTCGGCTGGTCCCCTACCTCTACCATGGCCTCGACCGCGGCCTCGACTTCTCGCTGGTCTAGCTGGTGGTTGGTCACCCTAATCGGTAGCTCGAGTCCTCACCATCTGTGAGAGAATGAAACCACAGAAGTTTAGATTTCCATAATCAACAAAATGGCACGACAGAATTCAAGAAAAATGAGATTTTTCCTAAGGGTTCTGCAGCCTCTCGAACATAAGTACAGATGTCTCGGTACCGATCCGCAAGACTCTCTAAACCTTGTCATGATTATTGAGTCCTATGTAACCTAGGATCTGATACCAACCTGTCACAACCTCAAATCCTAAGCCGGTCATGATGGCGCCTATCATGGAACTATTCTAGCCAACAATTACATACTGACATAATATTTCATAATTTCCAAAACTATTCCGATATTTCACAAAAATTTCCTTCGCTTAAGCAGTTTAAAGAAACAAAATGAGTAAAATAATTTATACACTACCCCAAAACCTGGAGTCAACCGTCATGAGCATATACGAGTAGTACAAAATAACACTACTATCAAAATACATCAAGAATCAGAACGAGGAACTAAGTACAAAACAAGAAATGGGAAAAGAGATGACGTGGATGCTGAACAACTACCTCGAAGTCCCAACTCCGGCTCCACACGAAGGAAGGAAACTACGCTCGGTACCAGCACCTATATATGCACACAGGAGTTCAGGGAGTAATGTGAGTACGCCAACTCAGTATTAATGAAAATAAATCAAGTCTAAGTAGTAAGAAACACATAAGATCAAATCATCCATTCACAATAAGCACAACTGTTCTTCCCAACAATGTATACATTAAATCAACATGCTTTAAAAAGACCACTTTAGTAAAATCCTTTGAAAAATTAGTTTTCCAACAATTTCAGAAAAATTCCCAAAGAGTTTAGTGTAAAATGAAATAAATCACAAATAGCCCCTTCGGCCAAAACATTTATCATAAATCGTGCCTCGGGAAAATCATCACTAAGAATCAGTCGCTCAGCATACCTTACAATCACTCAGTATCAGCCCCTCGGGCAACCTCATAGTCACTCATGCCTCCCAATCACTAGTCACTCGTCACTCGCTCTCAATAGGTACCTGCGCTCACTGGGGGTGTGTACAGACCCCGGAGGGGCTCCTTCAGCCCAAGCGCTAATATCAAGCTACCTCGTGCCATCTCATGTCCTCACAATCAGGCGCTCGGCCTTACTCAGTCAGAAACACTCAATAAGCCACTCGGGCTGCAATTAAAATGGGGTACTCGACCCAAAACATCATTATATATCTCAAAATAGTGTAAATAAGTCTAAGTTTCGAAAACAGTTTAACAAAATATGACTGAGTGTAAATCATAAGTCAACACAGTGAGTAAATAGAAATAAAATCCCCCAAGAGGTCTAAACAAGTCGGCAGGCTCTAAACATGGCTTACAGCCCAAATATAACAATAGTTTTAAAAACACAATTTAACATATGATTTACAGTATATACGCAACTCAATAGTTTCCGCGGAAAGGACCAAGTCAAAATCAAAAAAATCAGTGCACGCCACACACACGTCATCCGGCATGTGCGCCACCCCAGAAATAGTGAGAAAATACAAAGTCCGGGGTTTCATACCCTCAGGACAATATTTACAGTCATTACTTACCTCAACCCGGCCCAAATACTAATCTGCGATACTCTTGCCTCTCGAATCGGCTCCCAATTGCTCCCAATCTAACCAAAACCATATTGACATCATCAATATACGCTAAAGGAACAAGGCCCAATCGGAAACTATCAATTTTAACCAAAATTCTCGAAATTGGCAAAACCCGAGCCCCAAGCCCACGTCTTGAAATTCGATAAAAGTTGCATCAAAAGAATCCTTATCCTTTCCCGAGTGTACACATATAAAACGCATCAAAATCCGACCACAATTGACCCCTGAATTCCTTAATTATAAACTCAATTTCCTAAGCCCTAAACCCCCAATTTATGCCATTAAATCCACTAATTCCAAGCCTAATCCGTCAAATAACAACATAGAATCAAGTCTTTAGTCCGAGAAACTTACCTCCGCAGAAGACCCTCGAAATCCTTCTTCAAGTTGCTCCCAAAATGACTTAACCCGAATGCAAAAGTGATGAAAAATGCCAAAAATTCGTGGAGGCAGGTACTTATACTTCCTGCCCAGTGAAACCGCACCTGCGGCCCTTGCATCTCACCTGCGGTTCCTGGTGCGCACCTGCGAAATTCTACTAAATGCACAAATCTCGCACCTGCGGTGAATCACCCGCACCTGCGGCCCATGCCTCGCACCTGCGACTTCCACTAGTCTGACCCCTTTTTGCACCTGCGCATGCCACCCCACACCTGCGGCTACCCTTTTGCAGGTGCGGCCACATCAGATACCTGGCACCAGCAGCTTCTTCAACTGCATTTTACAACTTCAATCCCTCCGATGACTTCCGAAATCATCTCGAGCCCCTCATAACCTTATTCAAACTTAGTCGAGCCTTCAAAACACCCAAAACAACTATAGAATACCAAGATCACATCGGATTCAAGCTTATGAACTTTGAGATTTCTAAATTCCGCCAATGGTGCCGAAACCAACAAAAGCACGTCCAAATGACCTGAAATTTGCACACACGTCCAAAACGACACTACGAACATGTTCCAACTTTTGGAATTCCATTTGGACCTCGATAGCTAACTTTCCACTGCCAACCAGAAATCGCCAAAAACTCAACTTCGCCAATTCAAGCCTAATTCTATACCGGACATCAAAACCATATTCTAAACACACTCCTAAGTCCCAAATCACCTAAAGAAGCTATTCGAGTTGTCTAAGTGTCTCAGTTGTCACCATGACCACTCCGAACCCGAACCAATCGACCCAACACATCATAAATAAGCTAAGCAACATATGATAAAGCAGAAACAGGGGAAACGAGGCTAATCTCACGGAACAACCGGCCAGGTCGTTACACCATTCTAGATCGGCAGGTTTGTCAATTGGGATCAAAGAGTTACCCTTCAGTTTGAGTGCATTGGAGGAGTCAGCCTGTTGAGGCAGATATTTGGGAGTCCGAGTCGGACTTGCAGAGTAGATATCCCCACTTATTTGCAAGTTCATGTAATTTTCTATGTCCGTTTGAGGACGAACATTTGTTTTAGAGGTGGAGATTGTGCTGACCCAAAGGGTCATCTTATGAATTAAGACTCCACTCTAGACTCATTATCCTTAAAAGGATTAATTTTATTTACCTCAATTTGTGTGCACAGTCCAGACGTGAAATCAGAAAGCTTTTATGTGAAAATATGAGAATTTTAAAACTTGGTTTTTGTTGACTTTGTTCAACATTTTTAGTAAATAGACCCGGATTTGTGTTCCAACGATCCCGGGAGGTCCGCAGTAAAATATGGGACTTCGGCGTATGCCCGGAACGGAAGTCTGCAGTCAAAACTAATTGCATATTCGGGATCCGGGGTGAATGGGTAAACGTAATTTGGTCTGAATCCCGAGTTTGGACCAAGCGGGTCCGCAGTCGGGTTTTAATTTTTTTAGAAAACTTAGGAAAATAATGATTTTTCAGTAAAGTTAGTTCTTTTAGCATAAATTAATGATATTAAACTATTTATGATTATATTCGAGCGGGTTAGAGACAAATTTGAAAGGAAAAGCGGTAATTGAGCAGCGAGTGGCCTGTGAATTTGAGGTAAGTATTTGGTTTAACCTTAGCTTGAGGGAATAGGAATCCCCAACTTAAATTCTATGTATATTCACATATGTGTGGTGTATAGGTGAGGTGACGAGTATTTATGCACCACCAAATTGTCTGTTAAACATGATCTCTTCCCCGGTTTCCAGTTATTTGTTTCCCATCTTAATTTCTTCATGATCATTGAGGTTTATATGTCTATTCGGATTCGTAAATTTATCGTTAAGTATTGCTTCAAGTATTTTGGAAGTGTCGGCTGTTGTTTTGGTTTTGTAATATTACACAAGAATTGAGATGGATGTCAGTGTTACAATATGTGTATAAATTCTGGTTGGCTTCGTTGTGAAATGATAATTGATGTAGTTATGAGTTTTACAGCTTCTGTTTACAATTTTTGATATAAAAATGTTGTTAAATACTTGTCCTGAATTGTGAAAGATTTTTATAAATAAACTGATATGATATGTATGGTGGGAGCGGGTTGCATGCCACAACAATGAGTGATAAGGGTGAACAGGTGGGATCGGGTTGCACGCCGCAATAGGAGAAATAAGGGTGATATAAATAGGGAGGAGAAATAAGGATGGACAGGTCGGAGCGGGTTTCACGCCGCAACAAGGAGCGATAAGGGTGAATATTTATGTTTTACTGATTTTCGAAAATAAGGATTTGGAGAACTCCGATTTTATTAAAAAAGGCTTTCATACTCTGATTTTTATTGTGGTTTGATTTGAACATGGAAATTTTGAGGAGTTGATTATAATTGATATATGAAAAGAGTTGTCCGAGTTGTTATTTTTATTTACTATTGCAAGTTACTGGTTATCGAGTTTTTTATTATTGTTTCTTTCTTGCTTTATTATTTATATTGTTCACATGTTATATTCTTAATGCCCCGCCGTAGCCTCGTCACTACTTCGTCGAGGTTAGGCTCGGCTCTTACTCAGTACATGGGGTCGATTGTACTGATACTACACTATGCACTCTTTTGTGCAGATCCAGGTAC
Source organism: Nicotiana knightiana (assembly GCA_005239525.1). NCBI lineage: Eukaryota > Viridiplantae > Streptophyta > Magnoliopsida > Solanales > Solanaceae > Nicotiana > Nicotiana knightiana. The sequence goes on along the minus strand of ML395481.1, from coordinate 43,804 downwards.
CGACCAGAGTTTGGTGATATTAGTAGCTGAGCATTTTCGTTCGGAGACACGAGGTAGATCTGCTGGCGTCCGCAGATTCCTGGAGTCTTCTCTTTACTTTATAGATGATGTTTTATTTTATTTGAAACAAACATATATACTTCTTTCAGCCATTATTTGTAGTACCCCTAGTAGTTCGTGAATTGTGACACCAGACCCTGGGGTAGTTTTATAGTTATATACAACTTAGTTATTTCTCCTCATTATTATTCATGGAATTATTTAGTGGAAAATATTAGATTCAGTATTTACTTTGGAATTGTTCTGTTATGTGTAAGTGAACTTTAAAAGGAAATGGTTACTAAATTTCTAACATCGACTTGCCTAGCAAGTATTGTGTTAGGCGCCATAACAATCCCGTGGGTTGGGAATTTGGGTCGTGACAAAATCAAACTTAATAAAGATAACTGGTTGTAGAGCAATTAGTAGGTTCTTTGTGGAAGTTATATGTTGGTAATGGCATTAAAGCCCACTGTTTGTAGCTACACTTGAGACCTTGGGGTTTCGTTGAAATTTTAAAAATTAGTATACTATGATGATGATGAACACTGATGAAATCATGAAGGATAAATGAAATATCATAGGGGAAATCAGAGTAAGGATTTTACCTATTTGAAATGATGATCGGGCTAGCCGTTTGAGCCATAAGATCGCCGGACAAAGCTAATATCCGGAGGTCACTATGTTTGACCTTTTGTTTGTCATATGTCATGACGAGGTGAAGATTACTTTGAATCTGGAGGATATATGCGAGCATTAATGGCGGATTTGAACTAAATAAGGTGTGATGATGAGGTTATGTGACTTTCATGTTTGAAGCTAGGGTTTTGGATTTTTAGATTTGAATAGGGATGATGCGAATGGGAATTGTTTGGCAAGATTTGGGACCAAAGGTGATGATGGTGGTCTCACAATTGTCTATTAGTGATTTTGCATGAATTGGTTCTAAGTTTCAGAGACGATAGAGGTTGAAGAGGATGAGGGAATGAGAGAATAAGGGGAAATAGTGCGGCTGGCGGATAGGGAAATGATTAGGACTTTTGCAGGTTGTCTATGTTAAAAATAAGGTGACAAATGTAGGCCGTTGGATCAATAGATTGATGTCTCGGCAATTTTTGTTCTAGAAAATAAAACACGAATGATATCTAGAGATAAAACGAAGGTTGTTGGATTATTATGATTCAACGGTTGAGATAGCTAAACTAGAAGGTTTAAAATTAAAGGGGAGCTATGATTAATTTGGATTGTTTATGAATTTGATTAACAGTCCTGATGGATTGGGTTTTTATGTGAGTGGCTTTCGAGGGGTGATGTGGCAGAACGAGATTAGTGGAGAGAGAGTGTTCCGGATTGCCAAAAGGAACGGGTTGTGGGATGATCGAACCGAGTCATGGACATTTAGGCTAGTGTTTTTGGCAAGTTGATTGGGTATTGAGCCGGAGTTTGACTTTACTCCATAATCCCTTTGATTAAAACCCATCAATTGCAATTGTAGCCTATTTTAAAGTTTTAATCCCCTTTTTATAATGAAACTATTTAAACTTATTTAATCTGAATAAACATAACAAAGTTTAATAAATGGATGTATTATTAGTTAATTATTATAAGTTAATTTTATACTATCAAAATAGTCAGTAAATCAAAATAATTAAATACTCATATATTAAATTATGAAAGACAATTATTTGATTTATTAAAGAAATAGATGTGGTATAATTGTCACTATCAAATTATTATTATATAATCGTAGTGTAACAACCAGGCCAGTCGCTTTGAGTATTTTAGTCTCATTCCCCTATTTATTGCCTCATGTATGTTATATTGTGGTTATGTGATTTGCCGTGGTGGTCGGTTTTGTGTCAGGTATGTTTTGGAGTGAAATGGGATACTTAGTACCAAAGTTGGAAGCTTAAGTCATAAGATTTGATCGGAGTTTGACCTTTGTGTAAACCACTCCAGAATAGAGTTCTAATGGTTCTAATAACTTCATATTGTGATTTTGGACTTAGGCATATGTCAGATATTATTTTGGAGGTCCATAGGTCGTTTTGGCTTGAATTGGCGAAAGATAGAAGGTTGAAGATTTGGAAGGTTGAGAAGTTTGACCGAGAGTTAACTTTATTGATATCAGGTTAGAATTCAAATTTCAGAAGTTAGAACATGTCTTTTGTGTCATTTATAACTTGTGTGCAAAATTTGTGGTCAATAGCAGTTGGTTTGGTATGAATCGGCGTTAGTTTTGGAAGTTGAATGTTCATGGATTCAATAGGTTTGAATTGGGTTGGTATTCGTAGAATTTATGTTGTTTGATGTGATTCTAGGCCTAGAGTAGGTCGTTTATGTGATTTGGGATTTGATGTTATGTTTGGACGGGGTCCTAGGGGCCCGGATGTGATTCAGATTGAATCCAGAATCATTTCAGACTTGGAAGAATTTCTGTCCAGCTGAGGTTCTGGTGTAATCGCACCTGCACACTTTGTGCCAGAGGTGCGGTACCGCAGAAGAGGCATGTGAGCTACAGAACCGAGTTTGGGCTGGGCGAGTTATGGTCATAGATGCGGTCGTTTCTCCGCAAAAGTAGACGAACAAGAGCGGCTTTGTTCTGCAGAAGCAGAAGCGCAAATGCGCTCGATGGGCCGCAGAAGCGATATTGGCTGGCTTAATGAAAGCCACACCTGTGATGGATTTTCCGCAGGTGCAGAGTTGCAGAAGTGACTGTTTGTTCGCAAATGCGGAATTATTGGCAGAAAGGGGGCAAATCGAGGGTTTAAGTTATTTTGCATCTTTTGAGCTAGAGAACTCGATTTTGGGCGATTTTGGAAGGGATTTTCAAGGAGTTGATTGGGTTAAGTGTTTTTTACTCTTATTTGATTATTATACATGAATTTATTATTATTTTTATCGTTTAGTTAGTGATTTTAGTTGGAAAAATTGGGGAATATTTTGAAAACTTCCTAAGCTATAATTTGAGGATTTGAAGATCGATTTGAGGTCGGAATTTGATAATTTTAGTATGGTTGGACTCGTCATTGGATGGATGTTCGGATTTTGTATGTTTAACTGTGTTCCGAGATGCGGGCATGAGGTTGACTTTTTGATTTTCTTTAAAGATTGCAACTGTATTATCCAAAATAGTTTCATATGGTTTGTATGTATGGTATAAAATTATTTTGGCTATATTCAAATCGTCGAGAGTTGAATATTCGCGGAAAAGGCTTACTAGTGAATTGAGTTATCTTTTTTGAAGTAATATCTTGGCTTACTTTGTCGGGGGAACTACCCTTTAGGATATAGGTTGATTGTGCTATTTATTATATGTGAAAGTCGTGTACGAAATATGAAGAGTGGGTAACACATGCTATATGTGGTATTTGACCAGTTTAGGCTATTTAGACTCTTTTCATGCCTTTAATTCGATTGCCATAGCATGTTATATTTTTCATTGTTAGTCTACCCTTATATGTATTAATCTACCCTCACATGCCTTATTTGACTTTGGTACCACATGTTCCACCTCATACTTGTTATTTGCTCTTAATTGCTTTAGTTGAAGTTATTGTCTTCCTTATTGCCTTGTTGTTTATTTAATTATTGAATTATTTACTTGAAGTTGTTGATTTCATGAAATATCTTCTTGTTGAGTTATTGGTGTTGAAGTTGTAAAAGCCTTGATCACATTTTGGCAAGGTTGTTAATTGTTGAAATACCGTTCTTGGTCAGCTATTCGCTTTCAGTTTGCTATTGTTGAGATTCTTGTACACATTGTTGTTGAGTCGTGGGCTATTTCTTATTGAAACATTGATATTGCTGATTCTTTTAGCAAGGTGTGGAATTTGGGCACTTAAGGTGCGAGTTGTGATATTAATACACATGCGGTGGTATAAGGCTAGGGGTTGGAATGCATGCTGTGAGATAAGGTGGGTTTGATAAGTGTGTTGCTAGTAGGTGAACTACTTGTAGCCACGCGGTGTGATAAGGTGGGCTAAAATGCGAGTAGTTTTTTCGGGGAAAATTATTTTCAAAACTAAATGTAAAATACCTCACTTGTATTTGTTTGTGTTATTTTCATGATGTTCTTATTATGTGGTTCATCCTTGTTTCCTTTATTGCTTTAAATTCAGTTATAGCCTATCTTTTTGTATTTATTTATTGCCTCGTTTCCATTATTAGACTCTACTATACTTGCTTACCTTCTTTCTATTATCCTAGAAGGTGTCTTGACCTATCATCGTCATTACTCTATCGATGTTAGGATGATACTTACTAGGTACCGTTGTGGTGTATGTACACAATGCTTATGCACATCTTTTTTGTGCAAATTCAGGTACCTTATATCAGTCTAGGCATTAGTGATTTCGCTATACATCTCTAAGACTTCAAGGTATACCTGATGGGCATCTGCAGGCCTCAGAGTCACCCTATGTCCTTGTTTTTCTACTCCTCTGCCGTTTATAGCCTCAAAGCCAGAGTTAAAACTATTACTTACCTTAACCGCATAAAAATCCTACTCCGGGATGCCCTCGTCTCTGGATTCGGTCTCCAAAACCTCCACAATAATCGAATTAGACAATAAAAACTACAAAATATGCCAAAAATCTGAAATCGGCCAAAACCCGGCCCCTGGAACCATGTCTCGAAACCAGTCAAAAATGGTAGAATAATAATCCTCATCTTCTCCCAACTCTAACCATATAAAATTTATCAAAATCGGACACCGTTTGGTCCCTAAAATACCTACCTAAAACTCTCCAAAACTCAAGCATTAACTCAGTCAATTGCACTTTGAAATCATCAATCAAATCCCAAAAATGAAGATGGATTCATGAAATATAACCAAAACCGAGTACAAAACTCTTACCCCAATCCCTATGGTGAAAATCGCCTCCAAAATCGCCCAAATCCGAGCTCCCCAACTCAGAATATGACCGAATGAACAAACCCTTATTTTATATATTTTATTCCAGCTATTCTGCCTCGTTTCTCATGCCAAATGATCCTGAAACTTACTTTTTATGCCTCCAATGGATTCCTTGTGAAATTCTCCTAATGTTAGGCTTTTGAATCACTCAATTTGACTTTATAATGAAGGAGATATGTTGGTTTCAATATTTGCAAATAGTTCAGATTTTTAAATACGTCGTCAGTGGAAATTTCGTAATTAATCTGAAAAATCTAGCGACCTAATTCATAGTATAATGTCCATAAATTCCTCATACGATGTCAAAAACAATACCAAATCAACCTCGAATTCAAGCCTAAGAACTTCTAAACTTTCAAAATTCGCCAACGACGCCGAAACCTATCAAACCACATCTGAATGACCTCAAATTTTGCACACACGTCATAAATGACACTACGAACCTACTCCAACTTCTGAAATTCCATTCCGATCCCGATACCTAATTTTTAACTGCCGACCAAAATCGCCAAATTTTTAATTTCGTCAATTCAAGCCTAATTCTACCACGGACCTCCAAACTACATTCCGGACACACTCCTCGGTCTAAAATCACCCAACGAAGCTAATCGAATCATAAAAATCCAAATCCGAATTCATTTACTCATAAATCAACTTCCGGTTGACTTTTCTAACTTAACTTTCTAATTAAGAGATTAAGTGTCTCATTTCACTCCAAGACTACTCTGGACCAAAGCCTACCAGCTTGATACAACTCAATACAGCTGAACAATACATAAAAAAACATATACGGGGGAAACAGGACTATATCTCAGAACGACAGGCCGGGTCATTGCATCATCCCCCTCTTAAACAAATATTCGTCCTCGAACGAGTCTAAAAACATACTAGGAGTCTCAATTAGGAGATACCTTCAGCAATACCTTCTAGTCACATTCAAAGAATATGAACTCATCTCGCAGTCACATCATACTCATCACGTTTCAATCCAGCCACCATTTCCACAAATAGGGACACTATCGGACATATAAGTCCACAAGCACGCACTCACACAATCAACACCTCAGTGCTCAAGCTACAGTCAAAATCCGTCCTCAAGTCCTCCAGAATGGTCCAACATCAACACATAGAAATCACATTTTGCACCTCATACAGGAAATCACAAGTCGTCGATGTACAATTGATACAGGGCACTCATGTGCACATACAAATGCGTGGAAGGAATTCAAAGATTTTACGCTTCCAGCAGAATAAATACCACACGATAGGAATTCAAGAATGTGAAGTTTTCCTAGAGGTTTTGCATCCTCTCGAAGATAACTACATATGTCTCTATACCGCTCTTCAAGACTCTACTAAACCCGCTCATGACACGTGAGACCTATGTAACGCAGGCTCTGATACCAACTTGTCACGACCCAAAATCTAACAATGGTCGTGATGGCGCCTATCGTGTTACAAGGCAAGCCTATTTCCCAAATATTACTATTAAATCGATTATAAGAAATTCATAAAACATTTCCAACATTTAAATTTTTAATAAAGTAAATCAACTCTAAATATAATATAGAAAATATGGGAACGAGCCCCAAACATTGGGGTGTCACTAAGTCATGAGCGTCTACGACTATGAACTAAGATATATAATTATAAATACTTTCCAAAGGAAGAAATAGATGATAAGAGGAGTAACAAGGTCCTGCGGATGCTAGCAGCTACCTTGCAGTCTCCACAGATAGCCGGCCTGAACTCAACGATCGCCACACTCTAACTCACCTGGATCTGCACATAAAGTGCAGGGTGTAGTATGAGTACAACCGACTAAGTAGTAACAAAAATAACTAAGGTACTGAGCATTACTGACGTGCTAAGCAAACTAGTCCAACTATTTCACTATCACAATTTAAAATAAAGAGAAATAAATAGGTAAATTCCATTAAAGAAAATCAATAAATGCTACAAAGAAATTAACAGGTAAAATGCAGAGATAACAAAAGTAAATGCAACCTCACATCAATGTCACTCCATCACTCATCACTCGCACTCAGCACTCAACACTCAACACTCAATACACTCAACACTCTGCGCTCTCTAGGGGTGTGTATAGACTCCAGAGGGGCTCCCAAAGCCCAAGAGCTAAGCACGGACAGCTCACGTGCCACAATATCAATACCTGAATCTGCACGGTCAGCTCACGTGCTACGCGGACAACTCACACGCTATGGTATCAATACCTATACCGACACGATCAGCTGTCGCGCTATGGTATTAATATCCTCACAACCAGGCCCTCGGCCTCACTCGGTCATGTACCTCTCCTGCCTCACAATGCACCACAAATAAGGGGACACATCCCACACCAAGTATCACAACATATCAGCAAACTAATAGAGACTAAGGTAAACATGTACAATAATTTCTATGACTGAGTACAAATAACATGAGCATGACTAGTGCCTGAACATGATCCCTAGCCTGAAGGCAAACAAGTTCAACAACAAGTAAACACATAACCATAGATAATAGTTATTAGGCCTCACGGGATGGACTAAGTCTCAATCCCTCGCGGTGCTCACCTACATGCCCATCACCTAGCATGGGTATCACTTCCACACAATCACATGATATCGAATCTCCGGGTTTTTACTCTCAAAGCCAGAGTTAAAACTATTACTTACCTTAACCGCGTAAAAATCCTACTCCGGGATGCCCTCGTCTCTGGACTCAGTCTCCAAAAGCTCCAAATATAACAAAAATCATAATACTATTACCAACATAGGCTAAAGAATCGAATTCCACAATAAAAACTACAAAATATGCCAAAAATCCGAAATTGGCAAAAAACCGACCCCGGGCCCATGTCTCGAAACCAATAGAAAATGGAAGAATAATAATACTCGTCCTCTCCCGAATCTAACCATATAAAATTTATCAAAATCGAACTCTGTTTGGTCCCTGTAATCCCTACCTAAAACTCTCCAAAACTCAAGCCCTAACTTTCTCAATTTCACATTAAAATCATCAATCAAATCCCAAAAATGGAGATGGATTCATTAAATATAACCAAAACCGAGTAGAGAACAATTACCCAATACCTATGGTGAAAATCGCCTCAAAAATCTCCCAAATCCGACCTCCCCAACTAAAAATATGACCGAATGAACAAACCCTTATTTTATATATTTTTCCGCTAGTGATTCTGCCTCGTTTCTTGTGAAAATTGATCCTGAAACTTGCTTTTTATACCTCCAATGGATCCCATGTGGAATTATAGTCAAGTTAGGCTTTTGAATCACTCAATTTGACCTTATAATGAAGGAGATATGTTGGTTTCAGTATTTGCAAATACTGCAGATTTTTAAATACGCCGTCAGTGACAAGTTCGTAGTTAATCTGAAAAATTTGGCAACCTAATTCTGAGTAAAATGAGCATCAAATCCTCATACGATTTCCAAATTCGATGATTCTTTTTGCTACGGGTCTGTAATTACAATACGGATATAATGCTTCAATCAAAAAGGAAATAGGAGCTCATTTGTTCAGTATGATATCATTTACGATTGAAGAAACAGTGTCGAAACATAAAAAAAATGAGCGCAACACAAACGTTCGTCTTCGAACGAGTCTAAAAACATACCAGGAGTCTCAATTAGGTGAAACCTTCATCAATACCTTCTCGTCACATTCATATCATACAAACTTATCTCGCGGTCACATCATACTCATCACGTATCCATCCAGCCACCATTTCCACTAATTGGGACATTAGCGGACATATAAGTCCATAAGCACGCGGTCACACAATCAACACCTCAGTGCTCAAGCTACAGTCAAAATCCGACCTCAAGTCCTCCGGACTGGCCCAACATCAACACATGGAAATCAAATTTCGCACCTCATCCAGAGAATCACAACCCGTCGATTTACAACTGATACCGGGCACTCATGTGCACATACGAATGCGTGGAAGGAATTCAAAGAGTTATGCTTCCAGCTGATTAAATACAACACGATAAGAATCCAAGAATGTGATGTTTTCCAAAAGATTCCGCAGCCTCTCGAAGATAAGTACAGACGTCTCCGTACTGATCCGCAAAGACTCTACTAAACCCGCTCATGACTCGTGAGACCTATGGAACGTAGGCTCTGATACCAACTTGTCACGAACAAAAATCTAACCATGGTCGTGATGGCGCCTATCGTGTTACAAGGCAAGCTTATTTCTCAAAATATTACTACTAAATCGATTATAAAAAATTAATAAAATATTTCCAACATTAAAAATTTTAATAAACTAAATCAACTCTAAATATAATATAGATAATACGGAAACGAGCCCCAAACATCGGGGTGTCACTAAGTCACGACCGTCTAAGACTATGAACTAAGATATATAACTATAAATACTGTCCAAAGGAAGAAATAGATGATAAGAGGAGTAACAAGGTCATGCGGACGCTAGCAGCTACCTTGCACTCTCCACAGCTAGCCGGCCTAAACTCAACGATCGTTGCGCTCTAACTCACCTGGATCTGGACATAAAGTGCAGGGTGTAGTATGAGTTCAACCGACTCAGTAGTAACAGAAATAACTAAGGAACTGAGCAGTAGTGACGAGTTAAGCAAAATAGTCTGATTATTTCATTATCACAAATTTAAACTAAACAGAAATAAACAGGTAAATTCCATTTAAAAAAATCAATAAATGCTACAAAGAAATTAACAGGTAAAATGCAGCAACAACAAAAGTAAATGCAACCTCACAACAATGTCACTCCATCACTCATCACTCACACTCAACACACAACACTCAACACTCTACGCTTACTGGGGGTGTGTATAGACTCCGGAAGGGCTCCCAAACCCCTAGCGCTAAGCACGGACAACTCACATGCCATAATATCAATACCTGGATCCGCACGGTCAGCTCACGTGCTATGCGGACAACTCACGTGCTATGGTATCAATACATGAACCCGCACGGTCAGCTCCCGCGCTATGATATTAATACCCCCACAACCAGGCCTTCGGCCTCACTCAATCATATACCTCTCCAGCCTCACAATTCACCACAAATAAGAAACACAGCCCACATCAAGTATCCGTCATATGAGCAAAATAATAGCGACTGAGGTAAACATGTACAATAATTTCTGTGACTGAGTACAAATAACGTGAGCAAGAATAATGCCTAAACATGATCTCTAACATGAAGGAAAAAAAATTCAACAACAAGTAAACACATAACCATAGATAATAGCTATTAGGCCTCACAGCCTCACGGGATGGACCAAGTCTCAATCCCTCGTGGTGCTAACCCACACGCTCATCACCTAGCGTTGGTATCACTTCCACACAATCACATGATATCGAATCTCCGGGTTTATACCCTCAGAGCCAGAGTTAAAACTATTGCATACCTTAACCGCGTAAAAATCCTACTCCGTGATGCCCTCGTCTCTGGACTTGTTATCCAAAAGCTCCAAATCTAACCAAAATCAGAATAGTATTATCAACATAGGATAAAAAATCGAATTCCACAATAAAAACTATAAATTATGCCAAAAATCCGGAATCGGCCAAAACCCGGCCCCCGAGACAATGTCTCGAAACTAGTCAAAAATGGAAAAATAATAATCCCCGTCCTCTCCCGACTCTAACCATATAATATTTATCAAACCAGACTCCGTTTGGTCTCTCAAATACCTACCGAAAACTCTCCAAAACACAATCCCTAACTCCCTCAATTTCACCTTGAAATCATCAACCAAACCCCAAAAACAAAGATGGATTCATGAAATATAACCAAAACTGAGTATGGAACACTTACGCCAATCCCTATGGTGAAAATCGCCTCAAAAATCACCCACATCCGAGCTTCCCAACTAAAAATATGACGAAATGAATAAACCCTTTATATTTATATTTTCCTGCCAGCTATTATGCCTTGTTTCTCGTTCCAAATGATCATGAAACTCTCTTTTTATGCCTTCAATGGAGTCCTTGTGACATTCTATTCAAGTTAGGCTTTTGAATCACTCAATTTTACTTTGTAATGAAGGAGATATGTTGGTTTCAATATTTGCAAATAGTGTAGATTTTTAAATACGTCGCCAGTGGCTATTTCGATGATTCTTTTTTCCAAGGATGTCCATAAAATCCTCATAGGATGTCCAAATTCGATGATTCTTCTTTCTACGGGTTCGTAATTATGATATGGATCTAATGCTTCAATCAAAAAGGAAATAGGAGGTCCTATGTTCAATATGATATCATTTATGCTTGAAGAAACGGCGTCGAAAGAAAAGATAAATTAGCGCAACACAACCCAAACCTATCTGAAACTCACCCGAGGCCCTCGCGGCCTCAACCAATAATTCCAAAAAGTCATATATCACTACCTGAACTTAGTCAAACCGCCGGAACACCCAAAACAACACCAAAATAACAAATCAACCTCGAATTCAAGCCTGAGAACTTCTAAACTTCTAAAATTCGCCAACGACGCCGAAATCTATCAAACCACATCTGAATGACCTCAAAATTTTTAAATACATCACAAATGACACTACAAACCTACTCCAACTTCTGAAATTCCATTCCGACCCCGATACCTAATTTTCCACTGCCGACCAAAATCGCCAAATTTCTAACTTTCGCCAATTCAAGCCTAATTGTATCATGGACCTCCAAATTACATTCCGGACACACTCCTAAGTTTAAAATCATCCAATTAAGCTAATCGAATAATAAAATCCAAATCTGAATACGTTTACTCATAAGTCAACTTTCGATTGACTTTTCTAAATTAGCTTTCTAACTAAGAGACAAAGTGTCCCATTTCACTCCGAGAGTACTCCAGACTAAAGAAGCATAAATGGGAGAAACAGGACTATAATTGTAACGACCCGGCCGGTTGTTCTATGAAATTATCCCCGTTTTCCATGTTTCTTCTTTATCATGTGTTATTTAGCTCATTTATGTGGTGCCGGGTAGGTTGGTTCGGGTTCGAAGCGGTCGTGGTGAGAAATGAGAAAAGTCAACGGGAGATGACTTATAGGTAAACGACCTTGGAATGTAGTTTTTATGGCTCATATAGATTTGTTAGGTGATTTGGCACTTAGGAGTGTGTTCGGGATATTTTAAGGATGTCCGGAGTAGAATTTGGCTTGAATTGGCGAAATTGAGTTTTTGGCGATTTTCGGTCGGCAATGGAAAATTAGCTATTTGGGTCGGAGTGGAATTTCTGAAGTTGGAATAGGTTCATAGTGTCATTTTGGATGTGTGTGCAAATTTCCAGGTCATTCGGGCGAGGTTTGGTTAGTTTCGGCATCGTTGGTGAGTTTCGAAAGTTCGAAAATTCTTAGGCTTGAATCATGGGTTGATTTGGTGTTTCAATGCTATTTTGGGTTTTCTGAGGGTTCGATTAGGTCCTTGCGATCATTTATGACTTGTGGGTATCATTGGTTGAGGTCCCGAGTTCCTCAGGGGAGTTCAAATGGTTGTCGGATAGATTTTTGGCACTTAAAGAATGCTGGTGTTGCTGTTCTGTGATTTCCGCATATGCAGATAGGTGGCCGCAAGTGCGTTCACCGCAGGTGTGGAATCAGCGTCGCAGGTTCAAAGTTTGGGTTAGTGGAGGTTAGTCATAGAAGCGGAAAGATTACCGCACAAGCGAGCCGGTTGGATGACCGCAAAGGCGGAATCGACCTTAAATGAAATTTCCGCAGGTGCGCACCTGGGACCGTAGGCGCGGTCCGCAGGTGCAAATGAAAGATCGCAAGTGCTATTTCACTGGTCAGATCATATAAATAGTATCCTTCGCGAATTTTGGCTTATTTCATCAAAAATTTTCATACGGGTTGGAGCTTGTGGGAGCGATTTGAAGAGGGAATTCAAGGAAACTCCGTGGAGGTAAGATTTTTGGACCTAAAACTCATTTCGGTGTTATTTGACTGATTAGAGGTGAAATTTATTGAAATTAGTGACCAAATTTGGGGGTTTAGGGTTTGAGAATTGGAGATTTAAATTAAGGAATTGAGGGGTCATTTGTGGTTGGATTTTGATGTATTTGGTATGTACGAACTCGTGAGAGTGTAAGGGTTCTAGGTATGAAATCCCGGACTGTAAATCTTGTCCCGAGGGTATGAAACCCCGGACTTCGCATTGTATCGCTATTTTGGAGTGGCGCACATTCTAGATGACGAGTGTGTGGCGTGCACTGTTGGGTGATTTTGACCTGGTCCATCCCGTAGCAACTATCAAGTTGCGTATTTGATAATAAATCATAATATATTTAATGTCTTAAAGATTTGTACTATGTTTTGGGATGAATGCCGTATTTGGGCCTCGTGCCAAGTGTTTGGACACCTTGGGGGATTTTACTGTTATTCCTCACTTTGTTGAATTATGATGTACACTCAGTCATATTGTGTTTAAGTGATTTCAAAACTCAGTCTTATTTACACTATTTTGAGGTATAAAATGATATTTTTGGTCGAGTACCCCATTTTACTAATAGTCCGAGTGGCTTTTTGAGAGGTTTCTGACTGAGTGAGGCCGAGGGCCTATGTTGTGAGGATATTATGGGATCGGGATGCGCGCCGCAGCAGGTTATACTATTTATGATGATTGAGTGAGGCCGAGGGCCTATGTTGTGAGGATATTATGGGATCGGGATGCGCGCCGCAGCAGGTTATACTATTTATGATGATTGAGTGAGGCCGAGGGACTGATTTGTGAGGATACAATATGGGATCGGGCTGCACGCCGCAGCATGTTATCTATAGGATGAGTGTCAGAGTGATTGATGCCATGATTTGGCTTGTTATAGCGCTTGGGCGGAAGAAGCCCCTCCGGAGTCTGTACACCCAGAGTGAGCGCAGGTACCTACTGAGTGCGAGTGCCGAGTGCTAAGTGACGAGTGATTGGGAAGCATGGGTGAATCTGAGGTTGCCGAGGGGCTGATACCGAGTGATTGTGAAGCATGCTGAGTGACTGATTCTGAGTGACGATATGCCCAAGGGGCGGTTTATGATACATGTTTTTTCTCGAGAGGGTATTTATGATTTCTATCATTTCTATACTAAATTATCTTGATTTCTATGGAAACCGTAGAAAAGTACATTTTTTGGGAATTTTACTGAAATCGACCTTCAAGTGTTTCAAATTATCGTATCTATGATTTTGAAAGAAGATTTGTATTTACTGTGAATTGATGACTTGGTTTATGAATTTCGTAGTTCTCAGACATTATTTACTTTCATTACTACTGAGTTGGCATACTCACATTACTCCCTGCACCTTGTGTGCAGATTTAGCTGCTAGGGCAGAGTGAGTTGTTTATCTGCCTCAGGGATTTCTCGGAGATTAGCGAGGTAGATGCACGCGTCTGCAGCCCTGCTTTCTTTCTCTTATTATTATAAAGCGTATGTTCCAAACTTGTATATTTTTGGTAGATGCTCATGACCAGTGACTCCGGGATCTTGGGATTGTATTTAACATTCGGCACGGCTTTATCTGTTTTAAAAATGATTAAATGAAACCTTTATGGATTATCAATTTAGTATTGATATAAATGAAAGATTCTTTACGTTTTAAGTGTTAATTTATATGTCCTAGTTCCACGATAAGCGCCATCATAACTAGTTTAGATTTGGGGCCGTGACAAGTTGGTATTAGAGCCTAGGTTACAAGGACTCACCGGTCATGAGAAGGTTTAGTAGAGTCTTGCGGATAGGTATGGAGACGTCTGTACTTATCTTCGAGAGGTTGTAGAACCCTTAGGAAAAACCTCACATTCTTGAATTCTTGTCGTGTGAATCCAATTATTCAGCCAAAAGCGTAACTCTTTGAATTCCTTTCATGCATCCTAATGCGCACGTGAGTGCTCGGTATCAGTTGTGCATCGACGGCTTGTGATTTCCTTGGTGATGTGCGAGATGTGATTTTAGCATGTTGATAACGGGCCAGTCTTGGGGACATGAGGCCGGGTTCATTTTGTGGCTTGAGTGCTGAGATTTCAATTGTGTGAGCCGTGCATTTGGGACTTATATGTCCGTTTGTGCCCTTACTGGTGGGGTTTTGTGACTGGATGACTATGTGGCGAGTGTGATTCGATTGTGAGGTGTGTTCAAATTGTTTGATTGTGACAAAAGGATTGGATGGAAATGTGGCAAGAACTACTGAGTGTTTGATTTCTGTCTCGAGTTGGCATATGGCTTCGAGCTGTGAGTGTATTGGATGACCTCTCATGTTTTTTAGTTGTGGAGTGAAGCGGATCTGTCTCGAGTTGGCATAACAGCTCCAGTGTTAGTTCTTCCATCAGCTTCAGGTTTTTATACCGCGTATTTGATGCCTCGAGGATAGTCATTGGTTGTGTTTTAATGTAGGAGGGTATAGTGATTGTGTGATAGCTATGATTTTTTGGAAGGGTATAGAGATGATATTAGTTTGAGGCTAAGCAAGCGGGGTTATCTCCCACGGGGGTGTCCTGAGGTTGTGTGATCCTTAGGTGGTTTAATAGCAAACACTCATTTACCAGTAAATTTATATGTTGTAAATTGAGTTTATATCGCTTGTGGAAGTTGGCACGGCTATTGCAATGGTGAATGCGAGATTGCAGATGATTTGAGATGTTAAATGGTTTGAGTTATATATGAGCTTATGAAGGATTTAGTTGAATCTCACTGCGATATGGCGGAGGTGTTAGCGTATGGGCATTGTGAGTTATTGATTATTTTGATCTATGTCTTTGAGCCAAGTGGGGGAGGCTTCTAATGATAAGTTGGTTGCACGATTATGCGAGGTATTGGGTTCAGTTCGAGGTATACTGGTGAATCAGTTATGACCTGCAGAGGATGAGTCTAAGAAGACTCGAGTAATGGAAATTTTTGTATAGAGGTGGTAATGTACTCTATGGGTAGATGGGTTTTATTGAATGATTGAGTTGTAACGATAAAATGTGTAGTGTGTGTTGAGTAGGAATTTCCTTTGTTTCTTTGAAGTCTGGGTTACTTCCTAGCATGTTGGTGTGCAAATAGGGTCAGGTCGTTTGATCTGTTTGATTAGTTTAATTGAGATTTTTGGAGAGTGGATGACTCTCGAGAATGGTTCTGATGGATTCAAGGTTATACGTAACAATTTGGAATCTTCAAGGTGCCTATTTGGCTAGAACTGAGATTTACATTGGAGGGTGTCAAGACTTGTGGCATTTCTACATTATCATGGATTCTACATATCGGTATCAGGAAAGTGAAGGTAATGTCTTTAGATTCGCAGGAAGTCTCTTCAGGGTAAGTATTTTGAATGTCGTACTTTTGGGGATATTTGAGAGAGTATTCAGCGGCTTACGAGCCTTGGACGGTACAGTCTTATGCTTGGGTCTCGTGTGGTGAGTCTAGGTTGAGAATCGCGGTATTATAGCAAGGAGAAGCATCAATTCGAAGGTAAGTCGGAAGGAACTTGGATAAATAGGACAGCTTTGTAGTAAGTCGGATCGGCGTGGTAAGGGATATTATTAGTTCTTTGGATATTTATGAGGCAATGAGTTTTTACATGTGTTTCTTAGTAATGCTCTTGGGTTTTGGTGACCTGCGTCGCTTGGTTGAGTTAGAAGGATTCAGTCCTGACGGTTTGGTGCTGTACAAATGGGATTCGGATAATTCCTGATGGTTTCTACTGCGGTTAGAGATGCATATTTCTACTGGCGTGAGGTGCATGTGATGTATAGTGATTTTGCTTCTAAATGGGGTAAAATGGAAAGTTCTTGGCTAGTTAGGTACGTAGTTGCTTGTGGCTCGGAAGTGATCACGAAATTCTCATATTTATCATAGGATGGCATGATATATGTTGTATGTTGTGTAGAGTTGAGATTTGCATATGTGAGGTCACGGTTCAGTTCTGGGAGGAAGGTAAAAAATTCTTAGGCAACATTTGCAGTTTGAGATGACTAGGTAGATGATATCACTATTGGGTGGCTTGATGAGGGTATATATTTAAGAAAGGGCAATGTGTGGAGTTAAGGGTGCTTCATTGGTATTGTGACGCTCTCTTGTTGGATCGACTGCTGATATTCATGGTTTCTTGATGGCACGGAAGAATTATAGGGGTATCCCTCGTGGAATGATTGAGTATTAGGGATGTGTTATATATTCGAGCAGTGGAGTTGGGATCAAATATGGTAATTTGTGTGCTTCATGGACTTCGAGACTGAGAGTTCTCATAATCAGGTTATGTTGTGGTTGTGGACTGTGAGGATGCAAGCAAAGCTAGTCAGATGTTAGTAAATGCCATGATTTAGTCAATGTGAACCTTCGGAGAGTTATCTATCTGTTGTGGGTGACCAGAGTTGATTTAAGGTTATTGGTAGGCCCAGTATGGGTTTGTGTTCTACACCGGATCAGAATTGTTGACTCCGAATTGCTATTGTTGAGGGATGTACCATTCGATTGTCATTGAGTTTATTCATATTCTGGAGTGATCTATGGGTTAGCCTTCGGTGTTGGCAGGAGTGGTGATTGTTGGTTATATGCACATATGGTGCGGATTTATTTGGGCTTCATAGCGGGATTTGAGTCAGGTAAGTAATTGGGTATTGCGGGATTGAGACGTATTGGTTATGTTCTTTCTTATTCATGTGGCATGGTATCGTCTGATTCCCCTATGGTTATGGCAATGCACTTGGAGTAATTGATGTCGAATTGCGCATAGTTATTGATTTTGAGGAAGGTGGCTTGAAGTATTTCATGTGGACCGGCGTTTGGATGGGATCACGCATTGATGCAGAGTTATATGGAGGTATGATCCTTGGTGCCGGATTCGTGTGTTTTTATTTTACGATGTGTGCTAGGATCTTAACATGGTGTTGTGATGGTAATTGTTAATGGCATGATAGTCCTCTCGTGTGAGTTTTTCCTATGATTTGAGTTCGTGGGATGTTGCTATTAAGTGCATGAGTTGCACAAGTTATGGCTTTGGATTGTATTGATGCGTCATGTCATCAAAGTGGTCGTGTTGAATGACAAGAGGTCATTGGGCCTAGAATGAAAACTACCAGAGTTGACTACAGCATGGTTGGAAGGATGATATCGGAAGTTGGCTTAGAAATTTTCTATAGTTCCTGACGGAGAAAGGGGGTGCTCCATGACTGGCTGATCGGACGAATGGTTGCTAGTTTCTACGCGTTTCTTTCATGATCGGTAGTATATTAAAGTGTTAGAGCAAGGCATTGCTTGATAAGAAGTTATGTACCGGTATTGGGTTGTTTTGAGCAGTTATTGTGATTAAGAGTTATCGTTAAGAGTGTTTGAGTCATGCGGTATATTATGTGGTTACATCTTGGGTTACGGATATGGCTTCGTACATCGTCTTCAGACTTATTCAGTTCATAGTTGTGGAATATTGATCTTGTAAATTATTTCAGAGGTGGAAATTTGGTTCCAAGGTTTATGGGTCAGGTTGGATTTCAAAATTTCAACTATGTTGTGCTATTTGACCTATATGGGATAGGGTGACATGGGATCACCCCCGGGTATGTGCATGGTAGGTTACACGACAGTTTTGGTGGTTTTTGGAACAACTTTGGGCACGTTCCAGGACGAACATTTGTTTAAGAGGGGGAGAATGTAACGACCCGACCGGTCATTCTGCGAAATTAGCCCCGTTTTCCCAATTTCTGCTTTATCATGTGTTATTTAGCTCATTTATGTGGTGTCGATTCAGTTGGTTCGCGTTCGGAGCGGTCGTGGTGAGAAATGAGACAGTCTCTTAAGTTGGCTTAATAGTTGGAAAAGTCAACTGGGAGTTGATTATTAGGTAAACGGCCTAGGAATGTAGTTTTTATGGTTCAGATAGATTTGTTAGGTGATTTGGGACTTAAGAGTGTGTTCGCAATGTTTTTCGAAGGTCCGGAGTAGAATTTAGCTTGAATTGGCGAAATTGAGTTTTTGGCGATTTTTGGTCAGCAATGGAAAATTAGCTATCGGGGTCGGAATGGAATTCCGAAAGTTGGAACAAGTTCGTAGTGTCATTTTGGATATGTGTGCAAATTTCCAGGTCATTCGGGCGAGGTTTTGTTAGTTTCAGCATCATTGGTGACTTTCGAAAGATTGAAAATCATTAGGCTTGAATCATGGATTGATTTGGTGTTTTGATGTTATTTATGGTGTTCCGAGGGTTCGACTAGGTCCGGGCGATCATTTATGACTTGTGGGTATCATTAGTTGAGGTCCTGAGGGCCTCGGGGTGAGTTGGGATGGTTGTCGTATTGATTTTTAGCACTTAAGTAATGCTGGTGTTGTTGTTCTGTGATTTCCGCAGATGCGGATAGGTGGCCGCAGGTGCAGAATCAACGTCGCAGGTGCGGAGTTTGGGCTGGTGGAGGTTAGTCGTAGAAGCGGAAATAGTACCGCACCTGCGAGCCCGCAGGTGCGGTTGGATGTCTGCAGATGTGGAATGGGCCTTAAATTAAATTTCCGTAGGTGCGCACCTGGGACCGCAGGTACGGGTCGGCAAGTGCGAATGAAAGACCGTAGGTGCGGTTTCACTGGTCACATCATATAAATAGTAGCCTACACGAATTTTGGCTTATTTCATCAAAATTTTCATACGGGTTGGATCTTTTGGGAGTGATTTG
The DNA here is from genome assembly GCA_005239525.1 of Nicotiana knightiana. NCBI lineage: Eukaryota > Viridiplantae > Streptophyta > Magnoliopsida > Solanales > Solanaceae > Nicotiana > Nicotiana knightiana. Next base: position 24,213 of record ML395481.1, on the reverse strand, counting down.
AAGAGGGAATTCAAGGAAACTTTGTGGAGGTAAGATTTTTGGACCTAAAACTCATTTCTATAGTGTTATTTGAGTGATTAGATGTGAAAATTATGGAAATTAGTGACTAAATTTGGGGGTTCAGGGCTTGAGAATTGGAGACTTAAATTATGGAATTGAGGGGTCGTTTTTGGTTGGATTTTGATGTAGTTAGTTTGTACGAACTCATGAGAGTGTAAGAATTCTAGTTTTGTGATTTTTATCGGAATCCGAGACGTGGTCCCGAGGATCGGGTTTTGCCAATTCCGGTATTATTGATGTAATTTGTTTATTTTCGAGTAGGCTTTTTTCCTTTAGTGTATTTTGATGATATGAATCTGATCTTGAATAGATTCGGGCGAATTGAGGCCAGGTCGAGTGGCAAGGGCATCGCGGAGTAGAATTTCATCCTGTTTGAGGTAAGTAATGACTGTAAATTTTGTCATGAGGGTATGAAACCCCGGACATTGCATTGTATCGCTATTTTGGAGTGGCGCACATACTAGATGACGAGTGTGTGGCGTGAACTATTGGGGGATTTTTACATGGTCCATCTTGTAGCAACTATCAATTTGCATATTTGATTATGAATCTTGTGATATTTTACGTTTAAAATATTTGTACTATGTTTTGGGCTGAATTGTATTTGGGCCTCGTGCCAAGTGTTTTGACCCATTGGGGGCTTTTAATGTTATTCCTCACTATGTTGACTTATGATTTACACTCGGTCATATTGTGTTTAACTGATTTCGAAACTCAGTCTTATTTACACTATTTTGAGGTATAAAATGATATTTTGGGTCGAGTACCCCGTTTTACTGATAGCTTGAGTGGCTTTTTGAGAGGTTTCTAACTGAGTGAGGCCGACGACATATGTTGTGAGGATATTATGGGATCAGGCTGGGCGCTGCAACATGTTATACTATTTGTTATGACTGAGTGAGGTCGAGGGCCTGATTTGTGAGGATATGATATGTGATCGGGCTGCACGCCGCAGCATGTTATTGATATGCCGAGTTCTAGAGTGATTGATGCCATGATTTGGCTTGTCATATCGCTTGCGCTGAAAGAGCCTCTCCGGAATTTGTACACCTCTAGTGAGTGCAGGTACCTACTATGTGTCGAGTGCCAAGTGACGAGTGATTGGGAGGCATGAGTGACTGTGAGGTTGCCCGAGGGGCTGATACCGAGTGATTGTGAGGCATGATGAGTGACTGATTCTGAGTGATGATATGCCCGAGATGCGGTTTATGATACATGTTTTTGCCTGAGAGGCTATTTATGATTTATGTCATTTCTATACTAAATTATATTGATTTCTATGGAAACTATTGAAAAGTAAATTTTTTGGGGAATTTTACTGAAATCGACATTCAAGTGTTTCAAATTATCATATCTGTGATTTTGAAAGAAGATTTGTATTTACTGTGAATTGATAACTTGTTTTATGCGTTTTTTATTACTCAGACATTATTTACTTTCATTACTACTGAGTTGGCGTACTCACATTACTCCCTGCACCTTGTGTGCAGATTCAGGTGCTAGGGCAGAGTGAGTTTTTTATCTGCCTCAGGGATTTCTCGGAGATTAGCGAGGTAGCTGCACGCGTCCACAACCCTGCTTTCTTCCTCTTATTATTATAATGCTTATGTTCCAGACTAGTATATTTCTTATAGATGCTCATGACTAGTGACTCCGGGATCTTGGGGTTGTATTTAACATTCGGCATGGTTTTATCTGTTTAAAAAATGATTAAACGAAACCTTTATGGATTATCAGTTTAGTAATGATATAAATGAAAGATTCTTTATGTTTTAAGTGTTAACTTGGCTGGCCTAGTTCCACGATAGGCGCCATCACAACTAGTTTAGATTTTGGGTCGTGACAATAACTCTCAGAACGACAGGCCGGGTTGTTACATCCTCCCCCTCTTAAACAAACGTTCGTCCTCGAACGAGTCTAAAAACATACCAGGAGTCTCAATTAGGTGAAACCTTCAGTAATACCTTCTTTTCACATTCATATCATATGAACTCATCTCGCAGTCACATCATACTCATCACGTATCCATCCAGCCACCATTTCCACCAATAGGGACACTACTGGACATATTGGTCCACAAGCACGCGCTCACACAATCAACACCTCAGTGCTCAAGCTATAGTTAAAATCTGCCTCATGTCCTCCAGACTGGTCCAACATCAGCACACATAAATCACATCTCGCACCTCATCCAGGGAATTAGAAGCCATCGATGCACAACCGATACCGGGCAGTCATGTGCACATACGAATGCGTGGAAGGAATTCAAAGAGTTACGCTTCCAACTGAATATACAGCATGATAAGAATTCAATAATGTGAAGTTTTCCTAAAGGTTCTACAACCTCTCGAAGATAAGAACAGACGTCTCTGTATGGATCCGCAAGACTCTACTAAACCCGCTCATGAATCGTGAGACCTTCTAATGTAGGCTCTGATACCAACTTGTCACGATCAAAACTCTAATCATGGTCGTGATGGCGCCTATCTTGTTACAAGGAAAGCCCTTTCCCAAAATATTACTGCTAAATAGATTATAAGAAATTAATAAAACATTTCCAACATTTAAATTTTTAATAAACTAAATAAACTCTAAATATAATATAGAGAATACGGAAACGAGCCCCAAATATGGGGGTGTCAACAGACTCAGCAATAACAGAAATAACTAAGGAACTGAGCAGTAGTGACGAGCTAAGCAAAATAGTCCAATTATTTCATTATCACAATTTAAAATAAACAGAAATAAACAGGTAAATTCCATAAAAAATCAATAAATGCTACAATGAAATTAACAAAAGTAAATGCAACCTCACATCAATATCACTCCATCGCTCATCGCTCGCACTAAGCACTCAACACTCAAAACTCAATACACTCACCACTCTGCGCTCACTAGGGTGTGCATAGACTCCGGAGGGGCTCCCAAAGCCTAATCTCTAAGCACGGACAGCTCACGTGTCATAATATCAATACCTAGGTCCGCACAGTCAGCTCACGTGCTACGCGGACAACTCACGCACTATGGTAATCAATACCTGGACCCGCACGGTCAGCTCCCGCGCTATAGTATTATTATCCTCACAACCAGGCCCTCGGCCTCACCCAGTCATGTATCTCTCCAGCCTCACAATGCACAACAAATAAGGGGACACAACCCACATCAAGTATCACAACATATCAACAAAATAATAGAGACTAAGGTAAACGTGTATAATAATTTCTATGACTGAGTACAAATAATGTGAGCATGAATAATGCCTACACATGATGTCTAACATGAAGGCAAACAAGTTCAACAACAAGTAAACACATAACCACAGATAATAGCTATTAGGCCTCACAGCCTCACGGGACGGACCAGGTCTCAATCCCTCGCGGTGCTCACCCACACGCCCATCACCTAGAGTGGGTATCACTTCCAGACAGTCATATGATATCGAATCTCCGGGTTTATACCCTCAAAGCCAGAGTTAAAACTATTACTATCGCGTAAAAATCCTACTCTGGGATGCCCTCGTCTCTGGACTCGATCTCCAAAAGCTCCAAATCTAACAAAAATCAGAATACTATTATCAATATAGGCTAAAGAATCGAATTCCATAATAAAAACTACAAAATATGCCAAAAATTCGAAATCGGCCAAAATTCGGCCAAGGGGCCCATGTCTCGAAACCAGTCAAAAGTAGCAGAATAACAATCCTTGTCCTCTCTCTACTCTAGCCATATAAAATTTATCAAAATGGGACTCGTCACTCAAGTCCCTACCTAAAACTCTCCAAAACTCAAGCCCTAACTCACTTAATTTCACTTGAAATCATCAATCAAATCCCAAAAATGAAGATGGATTCATGAAATATAACCAACACCGAGTACAGAACACTTACCCCATTCCCTATGGTCGAAATAGCCTAAAAACCGCACAAATCCGAGCTCCCCAACTCAAAATATGACCGAATGAACAAACCCTTATTTTATATATTTTTCTGCCAGCTATTCTGCCTCGTTTCTCATGCCAAACGATCTCGAAACTCGCTTTTTATGCCTCCAATGGATTACTTGTGCAATTCTAGTCAAGTTAGGCTTTTGGATCACTTAATTTGACCTTATAATGAAGGAGATATGTCGGTTTAAATATTTGCAAATAGAGCAGATTTTTAAATACGCCGTCAGTGGCAATTTCATAATTAATCTGCAAAATCTGGCAACCTAATTCTTAGTAAAATGACCATAAAATCCTCATATGATGTCCAAATTCGACGATTCTTTTTCCTACGGGTCCGTAATTACGATACGAATGAAATGCATAAATCAAAAAGGAAATAGGAGCTCATTTGTTCAATATGATATCATTTATACTTGAAGAAACAGCGTCGAAACATAAGAAAAACAAGCGCAACACAACCCAAACATATCCGAAACTCAGCTGAGGCCCTTGGGACCTCATCCAATAATTCCAACAAGTCATATATCACTATCCGAACTTAGTTGAACCTGCGGAACACTCAAAACAACACCAAAACACCAAATCAACCTCGAATTCAAGCCTAAGAACTTCTAAACTTCCAAAATTAACCAACAACGCCGAAACCAATTAAACCACATCCGAATGACCTCAAATTTTGCACACACGTCAAAAATGACACTACGAACCTACTCCAACTTCTGAAATTCCATTCCGACTCCGATACCTAATTTTCCACTTACGACCAAAATCGCCAAATTTCTAACTTTCGCCAATTCAACCCTAATTCTTCCACGGACCTCCAAATTACATTTCGGACACACTCTTAAGTCTAAAATCAACCAAAGAAGCTAATCGAATCATAAAAATCCAAATCGGAATTCGTTTACTCATAAGTCAACTTTCAGTTGACTTTTCTAACTTAGCTTTTTAACTAGGAGACTCGGTGTCTCATTTCACCCCAAGACTACTCTACACTCAAGCCTACCAACTCGATACAACTAAACAAAGGTGAACAATATATAAAGAAGCATAAATGGTGAAACGGGGATATAACTCTCAGAATGACAGGCCGGGTCGTTACATCCTCCTCCTCTTAAACAAACGGTCGTCCTCGAACGAGTCTAAAAACATACCAGGAGTCTCAATTAGGTGAAACCTTCAGCACTACCTTCTCATCACATTCAAATCATATGAACTCATCTCGCGGTCACATCATACTCATCACGTATCCGACCAGCCACCATTTCCACTAATAGGGACACTACCAGACATATAAGTCCACAAGCACGCGCTCACACAATCAACACCTCAGTGCTCAAGCTACAACCAAAATCCGGCCTCAAGTCCTTCATACTTGTCCAACATCAACACACAGAAATCACATCTCGCACCTCATCCAGGGAATCAAAAGTCGTCGATGCACAATTGATACAGGGCGCTCATATGCACATGCGAATGCGTTGAAGGAATTCAAAGAGTTACGCTTCCAGCTGAATAAATATCGCACGATAAGAATTCAAAAATGTGAAGTTTTCCTAATGGTTCTGCAGCCTCTCGAAGATAAGTACAGATGTCTCTGTACGATCCACAAGACTTTTCTAAACCCGCTCATGACTCATGAGACCTATGTAACCTGGGCTCTGATACCAACTTGTCATGATAAAAAATCTAACCATGGTCGTGATGGCACATATCGTGTTACAAGGCAAGCCTATTTCGCAACATCTTACTACTAGATCGATTATAAGAAATTAATAAATTATTTCCAACATTTAAATTTTTAATAAACTAAATAAACTCTAAATAAATGCTCCTGACCAATTAGAAACAAAAATAAATAAATACATAGTACCAATAAAAGGAACCCAGGGTCCAGAGAATACGGAAAAGAGCCCCAAACATCAGGGTGTCACTAAGTCACGAGCGTCTAAGACTATGAACTAAGATATATAACTGTAAATACTGTCCAAAGGAAGAAATAGATGATAAGAGGAGTAACAAGGTCGTTCGGACGCTAGCAGCTACCTTGCAGTCTCCACATATAGTCATCCTGAACTCAACGACCGCCGCGCTCTAACTCACCTGGATCTGCACATAAAGTGCAGGGTGTAGTATGAGTACAACCGACTCAGTAGTAACAAAAATAACTAAGGAACTGAGCAGTAGTGACGAGTTAAGAAAAATAGTCCAATTATTTCATTATCACAATTTAAAATTAACAGAAATAAACGGGTAAATTCCATTAAAAAAATCAATAAATGCTAAAAAAAAAATTAACAGGTAAAATGCAGCAACAAAAGTAAATGCAGCCTCACAGAAATTTCACCCCATCACTACCACTCAACACTCAACACTCAAGACACTCAACACTCTACGCTCACTGGGGTGTGTATAGACTCCGGAGTGGCTCCCAAAGCCCAAGCGCAAAGAACGGACAACTCGTGTGCCATAATATCAATACCCGGATCCGCACGGTCAGCTCATGTGTTATGCGGCCAACTCACGCGCTATGGTATCAATACTTGGACCCGCACGATCAACTCCCGCCTATGGTATCAATACCCTCACAACCAGGCCCTCGGCCTCACTCAGTCATGCACCTCTCCAGCCTCACAATGTACCAAAAATAAGAGGACACAACCCACATCAAGTATCACAACATATGATCAAAATGATAGTGACTGATTTAAACATGTAAAATAATTTCTATGACTGAGTACAAATAACGTGAGCATGAATACTGCCTAAACATGATCTCTAACAAGAAGGAAAACAAGTTCAACAACAACTAAACACATAACCACATATAATATCTATTAGGCCTCACAGTCTCACGGGATGGACCAAGTCTCAATCCCTCGCGGTGCTCACCCACATGCCCGTCACCTAGTGTGGGTATCACTTCCACACTATCACATGATATCGAATCTTCAGGTTTATACCCTCAAATCCAGAGTTAAAACTATTACATACCTTAACCGCGTAAAAGTCCTACTCTAGGATGGCATCGTCTCTGGACTCGGTCTCCAAAAGCTCCACAATAATCGAATACCACAGTAAAAACTACAAAATATGCCAAAAATCTGAAATCGGCCAAAACCCGCCCCCCAGACCTATGTCTTGAAACCAGTCAAAAATGGTAGAATAATAATCCTCACCTTCTTCTGACTCTAACCATGTAAAATTTATCAAAATCGGACACTGTTTGGTCCCTCAAATACCTACCTAAAGCCCACCAAAACTCAAGCCTTAACTCACTCAATTGCACTTTGAAATCATCAATCAAATCCCAAAAACGAAGATGGATTCATGAAATATAAGCAAAACCAAGTACAAAACACTTACCCCAATCCCTATGGTGAAAATTGCCTCCAAAATCGCCCAAATCCGAGCTCCCCAACTCAGAATAGGACCGAATGAACAAACCCTTGTTTTATATATTTTTATTCCAGCTATTCTGCCTCGTTTCTCATGCCAAATGATCCCTAAAACTTGTTTTTTATGCCTCCAATGGATTCCTTGTGCAGTTCTAGTCAAGTAACACTTTTGAATCACTCATTTTGCCTTATAATGAAGGAGATATGTTAGTTTTAATATTTGCAAATAGTGCAGATTTTTAAATACGTCGTCATTGGCAATTTCATAATTAATCTGCAAAATCTGGCAACCTAATTCATAGTAAAATGACCATAAAATCCTCATACGATGTCCAAATTCGATGATGCTTTTTACATGCGTCAGTAATTACGATACAAATCTAATGCTTCAATCAAAAAGGAAATATGAGCTCATTTGTTCAATATGATATCATTTATACTTGAAGAAACGGTGTCGAAACGTAAGAAAAACGAGCACAACACAACCCAAACCTCGCTGAAACTCACTCGAGGCTCTCGGGACCTCAACTAATAATTCCAACAAGTCATATACTAAATCAACCTCCGATACGCCCAAAACAACACCAAAACACTAAATCAACCTCGAATTCAAGCCTAAGAACTTTTAAACTTCCAAAATTCGCTAACGACGCCGAAACCTATCAAAACACATCTGAATGACCTCAAATTTTGCACAAATGTCACAAATGACACTACGAACCTACTCCAACTTCTAAATTCCATTCCGACGCTGATACCTAATTTTCCACTACCGACCAAAATCGCCAAATTTCTAACTTTCGCCAATTCAAGCCTAATTCTATCACGGACCTCTAAATTACATTTCGGACACAGTCCTATGTCTAAAATCAACCAACGAAGATAATCGAATCATAAAACTCTAAATACGAATTTGTTTACTCATAAGTCAACTTCCGATTGACTTTTCTATCTAGCTTTCTAACTAAGAGACTAAGTGTCTCATTTCACTCCAAGACTACTCCGGACTCAAGCCGACCAACTTAACACAGCTGAACATGACATAAAGAAGCATAAATGGGAGAAACCAGGCTATAACTCTCAGAATGACAGGTCGAGTATTTGATGACCCAAAGGGTCATCTTATAAATTAAGACTCCATTGCAGACTCACTAGGCTTAAAAGATTAATTTTATTTACCTCGACTGGCGTGCATAGTCCGGGCGTGAAACCGGAAAGATTTTATGTGAAAATATGAGAAATAGTAATTTTTGGAATTTAAAACTTTGTTTCAGTTGACTTTGTTCAACATTTTTAGTAAACGGACCCGGATCTATGTTCCGACAATCTCGGTAGGTCCGCAATAAAATATGGGACTTGGGCGTATGCCCGAAACGGAAGTCCAAGGTCCTTAGCCTTAGAAATCAATTTTTGAAAGAAATTGTTTTGCTGGATTTTTAAAGAAATAAAGAAATGAATTAATTTTTGAAACTGTTGGTGTCAGGCCCGTATTTTGGTTCAGGAGCTCGATATAGGTTTGTTATGATGTTTACATCCTATATGTGAAATTTGGTAAGAATTGGAGTTGACTTGATGTGATTCGGACGTCCGGTTGAGAAATAGTAAAAGTTGAGTGTTCTTGAGAAAAATGATGAGTTTTTAGGTTAAATTTGTAGTTTTAAATGTTATTTTCTTGATTTGATCGCACGAGCAAGTTCGTATGATATTTTTAGACTTGCGTGCATATTTAGTTTAGAGCCCCGAGGGCTCGGGTGAGTTTCAGGTAGTCTTTGGGATGGTTTTAAACATGTAAAAAACTGCTTGTGCACCAGTTCTGGTGTGCCCGAACCTGCGAGCCTTTGGCCACAGGTGTGAGCTCAGGTGCGAGTACCTTCCCGCAGGTGTGGCCCTGGCCAGTGTTCCTTTTTACGCATATGCGGACTCCCCATCGCAAGAGCGGGACTGCAGAAGCGGAAACCCGTTCGCAGATGTGGCCCTAAGGGCCTAGTCCCATTTCCACAAGAGCAGCCCCCTGTCTGCACGTGCGGATGTGCAGATGCGGCCCAAGAACCTCACTTGCGAGGGTCGGTAGTAAATTCACTTTAATTAGAACTCTAGCCTTTTTATTCTTATTTTTCACAAAGGTAGAAAATCTAGGGCGATTTTCACAAGGCTTTTCCTTCCAAAATCATAGGTAATCGTTTATTAACTCTTTTCATTCAATTACCCAATGTTTTTCATCAGTTTTCAATCCAAAATCAAGAAATTTCATGGTAAAAATTGAGGGTTTGTGTAGAATTAGGGAATTTTGTAAAAATCAAATTTTGACCTCGATTTAGGGTCGGATTTCGAAACTAATTGCATATTCGGGCTTGGGGTGAATGTGTAAACGTAATTTGGTCTGAATCCCGAGTTTGGACATAGCGAGCCCGAGGTCGGATTTTATCTTTTTTTTAGAAAACTTAGGAAAATAATGATTTTTCAGTAAAGTTAGTTCCTGTGATGACCCAAGCGGTCATTTTATAGATTTAGACTCAGTTCCATGCTTAATATCCATAAATAGACTAATTTTAAATAACACGATTGTGTGCGCAGTCTGGACGTGAAAGCGGAAAGCTTTTATTTGAAAATATGAGAAATAGTGATTCTACAATTTAAATTTGATAAAAGTTGACTTTGGTCAACATTTTGAGTAAACGGACCCGAATCCGTGTTCCGACGATCCCGGGAGGTCCGCAGTAAAATATGGGACTCGGGCGTATGTCCAAAAGTGAATTCCGAGGTCCCAAGCCTTAAAAATCAATTTTTGAAAGAAATTATTTTGCTGAAATATTTATGAAATAAAGAAAAGAATTAATATTCGAAATTTTTTGTATCGGACCCGTATTCTGGTTCCGGAGCCCGATAAAGGTTTGTTATGATGTTTAAAGGTTAACTGTGAAATTTTGTTAAAAATGGAGTTCGTTTGACGTGATTCGGACATCCGGTTGAAAAGTTATGAACTATAAGTGTTCTTGATGAAAATGATTAGTTTTGAGGTTTAATTCATAGTTTTACGTGTTATTTTTATGATTTGATCGCATGAGCAAGTCTGTATGATGTTATTAGACCTGCGTCCATGCTTTGTTTAGAGCCCCGAGGGCTCGGGTGAATTTCGGATAGGCCACGAGATGTTTTGAACTTAAGAAATAAGGAGACACCACCCACATCAAGTATCACAGCATATCAGCAAAGTAATAGAGACTGATGTAAATATGTACAATAATTTCTATGACTGAGTATAAATAACATGAGCATGAATAATGCCTAAACATGATCTCTAACATGAAGGCAAACAAGTTCAACAACAAGTAAACACATAACCACAAATAATAGCCATTAGGCCTCACAGCCTCAGGGGATGGAACAAGTCTCAATCCCTCATGATTCTCACCCACACACCCGTCACCTAGTGTGGGTATCACTTCCACACAATCACATGATATCGAATCTCTGGGTTTATACCCTCAAAGCCAGAGTTAAAACTATTAGTTACCTTAACCGCGTAAAAATCCTACTCCGGGATGTCCTCGTCTATGAATTCTATCTCCAAAAGCTCCAAAACCTAACCAAAATCAGAATACTATTATCAACATAGGCTAAGAATCGAACTCCACAATAAAAACTACAAAATATGCCGAAAATCCGAAATCGACCAAAACCCGGGCCCTGGGACCATGTCTCGAAACCAGTCAAAAATGGCAAAATAATAATCCTCATGCTCTCCCGACTCTAACCATATAAAATTTATCAAAATAGGACTCTGTTTGGTCCTTAAAACCCCTACCTAAAACTCTTCAAAACGCAAGCCCTAACTCCCTAAATTTCACTATGAAATCATCAATCAAATCCCAAAAACGAAGATGGATTCATGAAGTATAACCAAAACGAGTAGAGAACACTTACCCCAATTCCTATGGTGAAAATCGCCTCCAAAATCGCCTAAATCCGAGTTCCCCAACTCAAAATATGACCGAATGAACAAGCTCATGTTTTATATATTTTTTTGCCAGCTATTCTGCCTCGTTTCTCGTGTCAAACATTCCCGAAACTCGGTTTTTATGCCTCCAATGGATTCCTTGTGAAATTATAGTCATGTTAGGATTTTGAATTACTCAATTTTACCTTATAATAAAGGAGATATGTTGATTTCAATATTTGCAAATAGTGCACATTTTTAAATACTACGTCAGTGGCAATTTCGTAATTAATCTGAAAATCTGGCAACCTAATTCTTAGTAAAATGACTATAAAATCCTCATACTTTGTCTAAATTCGATGATTCTTTTTGCTACGAGTCCGTAATTACAATACAGATTTAATGATTCGATCCAAAAGGAAATAGGAACTTATTTGTTCAGTATGATATCATTTATGCTTGAAGAAATGGCGTCGAAACACAAGAAAAATGCAACCCAAACCTATCCGAAACTCACCCGAGGCCCTCGGGACCTCAATCTATAATCCCAACAAGTCATATATCACTAACCGAACTTAGTCGAACATCCATAAAATCCAAAACAACACGAAAACCCCAAATCAACCTCGAATTCATGCCTAAGAACTTTTAAACTTCCAAAAATTGCCAACGACACTGAAACCTATCAAACCACGTCTGAATGACCTCAAATTTTGCACACACGTCACAAATGACACTACGAACCTACCCCCAACTTCTGGATTCCATTCCTTCCCCGATACCTAATTTTCCACTGCCGACCAAGATCGCCAAATTTCTAACTTTCGCCAATTCAAGCCTAATTCTAGCACGGACCTCAAAATTATAATCCGGACACACTCCTTAGTCGAAACTCACCCAACAAAGCTAATCGAAACATAAAATCTAAATCCGAATTCGTTTACTTATATGTCAACTTCCGATTGACTTTCCTACGTTAGCTTTCTAACTAAGAGACTAAGTGTCCTATTTCACTCCAAGACTACTCCGGACCCAAGCCTACAACTCGATACAACTCAACACATCTGAACAATACATAAAGAAGCATAAATGTGAAAAACTAGGCTATAAATCTCAGAACGACAGGCCAGGTCGTTAGAGTGTGTGCCATGTATTTTAAGTGATTTGCTACATCATTTTTATGTGTTAATCTATGTATCTATTGTTACTTGATGATTTGGTTGACAACATGAATTTACGACCCCAAATTCTAAGCCGGCCGTGATGGCGGCTATCATGGAACTATGCTAGCCAACAATTACATACTGACATAATATTTCATAATTTCCAAAACTATTCCGATCTTTCACAAAAATTTCTTTCGCTCAAACAGTTTAAAGCAACAAAATGAGTAAAACAATTTATACACTACCCCAGAACCTGGAGTCAACTGTCATGAGCATCTACGAGCAGTACAAAATAACACTACTGTCAAAATACATCAAGACTCGGAACGAGGAACTAAGTACAAAACAAGAAATGGGAAAAGAGATGTTGTCGACGCTGAACAGCTACCTCGAAGTCCCAACTCTGGCTCCACACGAAGCAAGGAAACTAACGCTCGGTACAAGCACCTGTATCTGCACACAGGGGTGCAGAGAGTAATGTGAGTACGCCAACTCAGTAGTAATGATAATAAATCAAGTCTAAGAAGTAAGAAACACATAAGATCAAATCATCACTTCACCATAAACAAGCCACCTCATGGCATCTCATATCCTCACAATCAGGCCCTCGGCCTCACTCAGTCATAAACACTCAGTAAGCCCCTTTCGGGTTATCAGTAAAACGGGGTACTAGACCCAAAACATCATTTTATAACTCAAATAGTGTAAATAATGTTGAGTTTCGAAAATAGTTAAGCATAATATGACTGAGTGTAAATCATAAGTCAACACAGTGAGGAAATAGCTGTAAAAAATCCCCAAGGGGTCTAAACAAGTCGGCACAAGGCCCCAGACATGGCATACATCCCAAATATAGCAATAGTTTTAGAACACAATTTAACATTTGATTTAGAGTAAACTACGCAATTCAATAGTTGTCGCGGAAAGGACTAAGTCCAAATCCAAATCAGTGCACGCTACACACTCGCCATCCGGCATGTGCGCCACTCCAAAACTAGTGAGAAAATACGATGTCCGGGGTTTCATACCCTCAGGACAAGATTTATAATCATTACTTACCTCAACCCGGCCCAAATACTAATCTGCAATGCTCTTGCCTCTCGAATCGGCTCTCGATTGCTCCGAATCTAACCAAAACTAGATTAACATCATCAATATACGCTAAAAGAACAAGGCCCAATCAAACACTATCAATTTTTAACAAAAATTGCCAAAATTGGCCTAACCCGAGCCCCTGGCTCACGTCTCAGAATTAGATAAAAACCGCATCATGAGAATCCTTATCCCTTCCCGAGTCTACACATATAAGATGCATCAAAATCTTACCACAATTGACCCCTAAATTCCTTAATTATAAGACTCAATTTTCCCAAGCCCTAAACCCCCAATGTATTCCATTAAATCCACTAATTCCAAGCCTAATCTGTCACATAATAACATAGAATCGAGTTTTTAGTCTGAGAAACTTACCTCCACCGAAGTCCCTCGAAATCCTTCTCCAAATTGCTCTCAAAATGACTCAACCTGCATGTAAAAGTGATGAGAAATACCAAAAATTCGTGGAGGCAAGTATTTATACTCCCTGCCAAGTGAAACCGCACCTGCGGGCCTTGCTTCGCACCTGCGGACCTGCACCTGCGGTGAGTCATGGGCCATGCCTCGTACCTGTGACTTCCTCCAGCCTGACCCCTTTTCCCACCTGCGCAAGCCACCCCGCACCTATGGAGTTGCACCCGCGGCTACCCTTCTGCAGGTGCGGCCACACCAGATTCCTGGCACCAACAGCTTCTTCAGCTGCATTTTCCAACTTCAATCCCTCCGAGGACTACCCGAAATCATCCCAAGGCCCTCGGTACCCCAATCAAAAACACAAATAAGTCCCATAACCTTATTCAAACTTAGTCGAGCCTTTGAAAAATGTGCTTTTCCAACAATTTCAGAAATAAATCACCCGAAGAGTTTAGTGTAAAATGAAATAAATCATAAATAGCCCCTCGAGCCAAAACATTAATCATAAATCGCCCCTTGGGCAAAACATCACTCAGAAATCAGTCACTCAGCATACCTCACAATCACTCAGTATCAGCCTCGGGCAACCTCATTGTCACTCATGCCTCCCAATCACTCGTCACTCGGCACTCGCACTCAGTAGGTACCTGTGCTCACTCGGGGTGTGTACAGACTCCGGAGGGGCTCCTTCAGCCCAAGCGCTAAAAATCAAGCCACCTCGTGGCATCTCATATCCTCACAATCAGGCCCTCGGTCTCACTCAGTCATAAACACTCAGTAAGCCCCTTTCGGGTTATCAGTAAAACGGGGTACTATACCCAAAACATCATTTTATTACTCAAATAGTGTAAATAATGTTGAGTTTCGAAAATAGTTAAGCATAATATGACTGAGTGTAAATCATAAGTCAACACAGTGAGGAAATAGCTGTAAAAAACTCCCAAGGAGTCTAAACAAGTCGGCACAAGGCCCCAAACATGGCATACATCCCAAATATAGCAATAGTTTTAGAACACAATTTAACATATGATTTAGAGTAAACTACGCAACTCAATAGTTGCCGCGGAAAGGACCAAGTCCAAATCCAAATCAGTGCACGCTACATACTCGCCATCCGGCATGTGCGCCACTCCAAAACTAGTGAGAAAATACGAAGTCCGGGGTTTCATACCCTCAGGACAAGATTTATAATCATTACTTACCTCAACCCGGCCCAAATACTAATCCGCAATGATCTTGCTTCTCGGATCGGCTCCCGATTGCTCCGAATCTAACCAAAACTAGATTAACATCATCAATATACTCTAAAGGAACAAGGCCCAATCGAATACTATCAATTTTTAACCAAAATTGGCCTAACCCGAGCCCCGGGCTCACGTCTCAGAATTAGATAAAAATCGCATCATGAGAATCCTTATCCCTTCCCGAGTCTACACATATAAAATGCATCAAAATCTTACCACAACTGACCCCTAACTTCCTTAATTATAAGACTCAATTTTCCCAAGCCCTAAACCCCCAATGTATTCCATTAAATCCACTAATTCCAAACCTAATCCGTCATATAATAACATAGAATCGAGTTTTTAGTCTGAGAAACTTACCTCCACCGAAGTCCCTTGAAATCCTTCTCCAAATTGCTCTCAACATGACTCAACCTGCACGCAAAAGTGATGAGAAATACACAAAATTCTTGGAGGCATGTATTTATAGTCCCTGCCAAGTGAAACCGCACCTGCGGACCCACACCTACAGTCCCAGGTGCGCACCTGCGGAATTTTCCCAAATCTCGCACCTGCGGTGAGACACGGGCCATGCCACGTACCTGCGACTTCCTCCAGCCTGACCCCTTTTCCCACCTGCGCAAGCCACCCTGCACCTGTGGAGTTGCACCCGCGGCTACCCTTCCGCAGGTGCGGCCGCACCAGATTCCTGGCACCAACAGCTTCTTCAACTGTATTTTCCAACTTCAATCCCTCCGAGGACTATCCGAAATCATCCCGAGCCCCTCGGGACCCCAACCAAAAACACAAATAAGTCCCATAACCTTATTAAAACTTAGTCGAGCCTTCGAAACACCCAAAACCACGCCAAAACACCAAAATCACATCGGATATAAGCTTATGAACTTTGAGATTTCAAAATTTCGCCAATGATGCCGAAACCAACCAAAACACGTCCGAATGACCTGAAAATTTGCACACACGTCCAAAATGACACTACGAACCTGCTCTAACTTCCGAAATTCCATTCCGACCCCGATAACCTATTTTCCACTGCCGACCGGAAATCACCAAAAACTAACTTTCGTCAATTCAAGCCTAATTCTACATCGGACATCAAATCTTCATTCCGATCACCTAGAAGCTATCCGAGCCATAAAATCTGCATTCCGAGGTCGTTTACCAATAAGTCAACTCCCAGTTAACTTTTCCAACTATTAAACCAATTTAAGAGACTAAGTGTCTTAGTTCTCACCATGACCACTCCGAACCCGAACTAACCGACCCAACACAACATAAATAGGCTAAGCAACATATGAAAAAATAGAAATGGGGGAAACGGGGCTAATCCCACGAAAAGACCGTCCGGGTTGTTACATCCTCTCCCTCTTAAAAAAATGTTCGTCCTCGAACGGGTCTAGAAACATACCTGGAGTCTCAAATAAGTGTGGGTATCTGCTCCGCATCTCCCGCTCGGTCTCCCAGGTGGAATCCTCCACCGACTGTCCTCTCCGTTGAACCTTCAATGAAGCTATATCCTTATACCTCAGCTTTCTAACCTGACGACCCAAAATAGCCACTGGCTCTACCTCATATGACATATCACCCTCGACTTGAACCGTGCTGAAGTCCAAAACATGAGACGGGTCACCAACATACTTCCAGAGCATCGAAACATGGAACACCAGATGAATACTCGATAATCTTGGAAGCAGGGAAAGTATATAAGCCACCTCCCCAATCCTCTGAAGCACCTCAAATGGCCCAATGAACCGGGGACTCGGCTTTCCCCTCTTCCCGAACCTCATAACACCCTTCATGGGTGACACCTTCAGCAGTACCTTCTCCTGAACCATGAAAGTAACATCTCGAACCTTTCGATCTGCATAACTCTTCTTCCTAGACTGTGACGTGCGAAGTCTCTCCCGAATCAACTTTGCCTTACCCAACGCATCCTGAACCAAGTCTGTGCCCAACAGCCTAGCCTCACCCGGCTCAAACCAACCAACCGGAGATCTGCACCTCCTACCATATAAAGCCACATACAGAGCCATATGGATACTCGACTGATAACTATTATCATATGCAAACTCCACGAGTGGAAGAAACTGGTCCTATGAACCCCCAAAATCAATGACACATGCACGCAACATGTCCTCCAGAATCTGACTAGTATGCTCCGACTGCCCGTCGATCTGAGGATGAAACGTTGTGCTCAACTCATCCTGAGTACCTAACTCCCTCTGCGGCCCTCCAAAATTGAGATGTGAACTGAGTACCTCTGTCGGAGGTGATAGAAACTGGAACCCCATGAAACCGGACAATCTCCATGATATAAACCTCAACTAACCGCTCCAAAGAATAAGTAGTACCAACGGGAATGAAGTGCGCGGGCTTGGTCAGCCGATCCACAATAACCCATATAGCATCAAACCTCCTCGAAGTCCGTGGAAGCCCAACTACGAAGTCCATGGTGATCTGCTCATACTTCCATTCCAGAATATCTAATCTCTGAAGCAATCCACCCGGTATCTGGTGCTCATACTTGACCTGCTGACAGTCGAGACACCGAGCCACGAACTCAACAATATCCCTCTTCATTTGCCTCCACCAATAATGATGTCTCAGATCCTGTTACATCTTTGCAGCACCCGGATGGATGGAATACCGCGAACTATGGGCCTCAGCTAGAATCAAATCTCGAAGCCCATCCACATTGGGTACACAAATCCGGCCCTGCATCCTCATGACCCCATCATCACCAATAACCACATCTCTGGAATCACCGCGACAGACCCAAACCTAGAGAACCAGCAAGTGTGGATCATCATATTGGTGTGCTCTAATCTGATCAAAAAGAGAAGACCTGGAGGCTACATAAGCCAATACCGGTGGGGGCTCTGATGAATCCAATCTTACCCACTGACTCGCTAAAGCCTGAACATCTAGTGCTAAAGGTCGCTCTGCTACCGGAAGGTAAGCTAGACTCCCCAAACTCTCTGTTCTATGACTCAGGGTATCAGCCACTACATTGGCCTTCCCCCGATGATATAGAATGGTGAGTTCATAATCCTTGAGAAGCTCCAACCATCTCCTCTGACTCAAATTCAGATCCTTGTGCTTAAGCAGATGCTGCAAACTACGGTGATCAGTGAAAATCTCACAATGCACTCCATACAAATAATGATGCCAAATCTTCAAGGCGTGGACAATAGCTGCTAGCTCAAGATCGTGCACTGGACAATTCTTCTCGTGTACCTTCAACTATTTGGACGGGTAGGCAATCACCCTACCGTCCTGCATCAAAACCGCTCCAATGCCGACTCTCGAGGCGTCACAGTAAACTGTATAAGAACCTGAACCCGTAGGTAAAACCAACACCGGACCTGTAATCAAAGATGACTTGAGCTTCTGAAAGCTCTCCTTGCACTCCTCAATCCACCTAAACTGAGCAGCCTTCTGGGTCAGCCTGGTCATAGGTGCTGCAATAGATGAAAATCCCTCTACAAAACGATGATATTACCCTGCCAAACCAAGGATACTGCGAATCTCGGTAGCTGATGACGGTCTATGCTAGCTCTGCACCGCCTTTATCTTCTTTAGACCAGCCTGAATACCCTCACTGGACACCATGTTCCCCAAGAACGCTACTGAATCAAGCCAAGACTCACACTTGTAAAAAATTTCATACAACTTCTTCTCCGTCAATGTTTGAAGCATAACTCTCAAATGATGCTCATGATCCCCCCAAGATCGGGAATACACCAAGATATCGTCAATAAACACGATGATAAAGGAGTCAAGATAAGGCCGGAACACACTGAGTATCAAGTGCTTAAAGGTCATTAGGGTATTGGTCAGCCCGAATGACATAACCAGAAACTCATAATGACCATACCTAGTTCTGAAGGCAGTCTTCTGGATGTTGGACCCCCGAATCTTCAACTGATGATAGCCAGAACGTAAGTCAACCTTGGGAAATACCCTGGCACCCTGCAACTGATCAAACAAGTCATCTATACGAGGTAAGTGATACCGGTTCTTCACCGTAACCTTGTTCAGCGTAATCAATACACATACTCATAGAACCATCCTTTTTCTTCACGAACAACACAGGAGCACCCCAAGGTGACAGACTAGGCCTAATGAACCCCTTATCTAGGAGTTCCTGAAGCTGCTCCTTTAATTCCTTCAACTCCGCTGGTTCCATACGATAAGGTGGAATAGAGATAGGCTGAGTGCCTGGCACCAGGTCAATACCAAAGTCAATGTCCCTGTTAGGATGCATGCCTGGCAGGTCTGCAGGAAACACGTCCGGAAAGTCATGGACCACAGGAACCGAATCAATAGCGGGAGCCTCATCAGTGACATCCCTCACAAAAGCCAAATGTGATAAACACCCCTTTTCAACCATACACTGAGCCTTCAGGTAAGAAATCACCCTGCTAGGCACATACTCAGAAGAACCTCTCCACTCAACTCTCAGAAATCCTGACATAGCTAAGGTCACGGTCTTAGCGTGACAATAAAGAACAGCATGACACGGAGATAGCCAATATATGCCGAATATCACGTCAAAATCAACCATGCTAAGTAACAATAGGTCTACTCAGGTCTCTAGACCCCTAATAGATATCACACATGACCGATGCACATGGTCCACAACAATAGTATTGCGCACCGAAGGCGACACATGATCGATATAACTAGAGACTCATGGGACATATCCGGATAAGGGGAAAAATATGATGAAACATAGAAATATGTAGAACCAGGGTCAAATAAAGCCAAAGCATCTCGGCGACAGGCTGAGACAATACCTATGATCACTACATTGGAGGCCATAGCATCTGACTTGGCTAGAAGTGCATAGATACGAGCCTGGCCCCCACCTGTACGACCTCCCCCTCTCGGGTGGCCCCTGGTGGTCTGTGCCCCACCCCTAGTAGTCTAGGCGGGTGGTGAAGTAACTGTAGCCGAAATCGAGATTTGGCCCTCTACTGAGAAGAACCACAAGAACGACGGTGACACTGCCTTCACATGTGCCCAAACTCTCGCACTCAAACCAACTCCCTAGAGCTGGAGATCGGGACTGGTAGAAACCCCTGGCACCAGTATGGCCACTAAAAGAATCATGAATAGAGGAACTCTGAACTGGTGGCGCTTGAGTTGCGCTCTGGTCTGGAAGGGCACTGAATGAAGAACGGACCGGCTATGAACTGCGGGGACAATGCCTCGAAGATGCACCACTATAGGATGGGCGGACTGAATGAGGAGGCCTGAATGAACGGCCTCTACTATGCTGAAACTCCCCCCTTGGAGGAGCACCACTAGAACCACCCAATCCACGAGGCCTCTTGGTCTCCCTTTCCTCCCGCTCCTGGCAGTAAACCAATTCAATATGTCGAGCAATATCAACAGCCTGCTCGAAAGTAGCACCTCATACCCGCTCCCGAGTCATAAAAAAGCGAAGCTGATAAGTGAGGCCATCCACGAACCTCCTAATCCTCTCCCTATCGGCAAGAACTAATTCGGTGGCATGACGAGCCAACTCTGAAAACCGCATTTCATACTGCATCACTGATAACTCCCCACTGAAGCAGCTGCTCAAACTGCATGCGCTGCTCCTCCTTGTGAGACTGGGGAACATACTTCTCCAATAAGATAGTGGAGAACTATTACCAGTTGAGGGGTGCTGAACCAACAGGCCTACGCCTCTCAAAGGACTCCCACCAAGTAAAAGGAGCCCCAGAAAATGAAAAAGTAGCAAACGAGACCCCACTGGTCTCCAGAATCCCAACAGTAGGAAGCATCCTCTAACACTTATCCAGAAAACCATGGGCATCCTCGCCCTCAGTACCAATGAATGTCGGAGGCTGAAGCCTACTGAATGTCTCCAGCCTACGCTGCTCATCATCTGGCATAGATGGAACCACGAACTCCTGAACTGGAGCAACCGGCTGGGCTGGAACTGCCCCCAAGTGTCTGAAGGCCCTGAGTAACCTGCTCAAGTGTCCGGGTAGCTGGAGTCTGACTGCCTCCTCCGGCCTGAGAAGTAGCAGTAGTAGAAGACGCAGCAACTGCCTGAGCAAGGGTGGTACATACAGAATACTAAATAAATTTTACACTTACACCCCTATGAGTTATATTCGTAACTAAACGTATTGAATATTATTATTATAGAAAAATTATAAATAAATTTTTTTATGTACTTATTTATTAAAATTTAAAAAGATCTAGGATAAATATTTTTGTTGACACAATGTGTTCATGCCTTTCATTTAAAAAGATAATAAATAATTTTTATGAATATATTCTTTGAAGTTTGAACTCTTAAATAGAAAATTAATAAATATTATGTAATAAGATAAAATATAACTTTTACGTATTTGAAACGTATTTTTATCTTTTGAAACAATTATATGTCGGAGCATCCTCTGACACTTATCCAGAAAACCCTAGGCATCCTCGCCCTCAGCACCACTGAATGTCGGAGGCTGAAGCCTACTGAATCTCTCCAGCCTACATTGCTCTTCATCTGTTATAGCTTAAACCACGAAGTCCTGAACTGGAGCAACCGGCTGGGCTGGAACTTCCCCCGGTAACTGANCCCCCCCCCCGGCCTGAGAAGTAGCAGCAGTAGAAGACGCAGCAACTGCCTGAGCAAGGGTGGTACATACAGTCAAGATTTGAGTCAAGGTCTCCTGAAGACCCGGAATAACAATAGGCAATGCCGGTGCCTAGCCTGTCCCACTGGAGTATCTCCGGCTGCTACACGGGTTGTTCCTCTACCTCTACCACGTCCTCGACCTCTCACCGGTCTAGCTGGTGGCTGGTCAGCATGATCGGTAGCGCGAGTCCTCACCGTCTGTAAGACAATGAAACAACAGAAGTTTAGATTTCCAGAATAAAAAAAATGGTATGACAGAATTCAAGAAAAATGAGATTGTTCCTAAAGATTTTGTAGCCTCTCGAAGATAAGCACAGACGTCTCTGTACCGATCAGCAAGACTCTACTAAACCTGCTCATGACCGTTGAGTCCTATGTAACCTAGCCTCTCTTACCAGCTTGTCACGACCCCAAATCCTAAGTCAGCCGTGATGGCGCCTATCATGGAACTAGGCTAGCCAACAGTTACATACTGACATAATATTTCATAATTTCTAAAACCATTCTGATCTTTCACAAAAATTTCTTTCGCTCAAGCAGTGTAAACCAACAAAATGAGTAAACCAGTTTATACACTCCCAAAACCTTGAGTCAACTATCATGAGCATCTACAAACAGTACAAAAACACCTTACATTCAAAATATATCAAGACTCGGAACGAGGTACTAAGTACAAAACAATAAATGGGAAAAGAGATATTGTGGATGCTGAACAGCTGCCTCGAAGTCCCAACTCCGTCCCCACACGAAGGAAGGAAACTAGCGCTCGGTACCAGCACCTGTACCTGCACAGGGTGCAGGGAGTAATGTGAGTACGCCAACTCAATAGTAATGAAAATAAATCAAGTCTAAGCAGTAAAAACACACAAGATCAAATCATCATTTCACCATAAGCACAACCTTTATTTCCAACAGTGTATATATATATATATATATGAAATCAACATGCTTTCAAAGCAAACTTCAGTAAAATCCTTTGAAAAATTGTTTTTCCAACAATTTCGGAAATAAAATACCCGAAGAGTTTAGTGTGAAATGAAATAAATCATAAATAGCCCCTCGAGCCAAAATATGAATCATAAATCGCCCCTCAAGCAAAACAGCACTCAGAAATCAGTCACTCAACATACCTCACAATAACTCAGTATCAGCCCCTCGGGCAACCTCACTGTCACTCATGCTTCCCAATCACTCGTCACTCAGCACTCGGTACTCGGCACTCGCACTCAGTAGGTACCTGCGCTCACTGGGGGTGTCTACTAACTTCGGAGGGGCTCCTTCAGCCCAAACGCTAAAAATCAAGACACCTCGTGGCATCTCATATCCTCACAATCAGGCTCTCGGCCTCACTCAGTCAGAAACACTCAGTGAGACCCTCGGGCTATAAGTAAAACGGGGTACTCGACCCAAAAGATCATTTTATAACTCAAGTAGTATAAATAAGGCTGAGTTTCGAAAACAGTTAAGCACAATATGACTGAGTGTAAATCATAAGTCAAAACAAAGAGGAAATAGCAATAAAAAGCCCCCAAGGGGTCTAAAAAAGTCGGCGCAAGGCCCCAAAGATGGCTTACAACCCAAATATTGCAATAGTTTTAGAACACAATTTAACATATGATTTAGAGTAAAATATGGAACTCAATAGACCCCGGGGAAAGGACCAAGGCCAAATCCAAATTAGTGCACGCTACACACTCGCCATCCGGCATGTGCGCCACTCTAAAACTAGTGAGAAAATATGAAATCCGGGGTTTCATACCCTCAGGACAAGATTTATAGTCATTACTTACCTCAACCCAGCCCAAATACTAATCCGCGATGCTCTTTCCTCTCTAATCGGCTCCCGATTGCTCCGAATCTAACCAAAACCAGATTAACATCATCAATATACACTAAAGGAACAAGGACCAATCGAATATTATCAATTTTTAACAAAAATTCCTGAAATAGGCCAAACCCGAGCCCCGGGCCCACGTCTCAGAATTGGATAAAAATCACATCATGAGAATCCTTATCCCTTCCCGAGTCTACACATATAAAATGTATCAATATCCGACCACAAGTGATCCCTAAATTCCTTAATTATAAGACTCAATTTCCCAAGCCCTAAACCCCCAATTTATGCCATTAAATCCACTAATTCCAAGCCTAATCTATCACATAATAACCTAGAATCGAGTTTTTAGTCCGAAAAACTTAAGCATAATATGACTCAACCCGCATGCAAAAGTCATGAGAAATTCCAAAAATTCGCGGAGGCAAGTATTTATACTTCCTGCCCAGTGAAACCGCACCTGCGGCCCTT
>ML395477.1:159851-195838 GCA_005239525.1 Nicotiana knightiana | reverse complement strand
TTTTCCTCCCCCAAAGAAGGCAACCCCTCTCAAGCACTCCCACCTCTAAGCATTCTTCAACCCATATTACTCCATCTCTATCATTCAACCCTACAGGTATGTACTTCTCACCTTAATTTTTTTCTTGTTATTTTTTTTAATAATGTAACTTTGTTTTTCTCTTCCATTGTGTACACAACTTGTAGCCTTTTTCTTATTGGTAGCCATAATGGGTAGTAGTTAATTTGTGCTGAAAATAGATGACATAGGGAGTGTGGGGTGTTGTGAGTATGTTTGGGTTATTGTGGTGGTGATTCATGTCCATTATTTAGTGCTTGGAGTTTTAAATTGTTAATGCCCACCATATGTTTGTAAAAAGACCCCAATGGAGGGAAATGATGTGACCAATTTGTGGTGAAGTCTGAGTAACCACAGTTGGGTCACCCTGTTGTACTGAGCTAATACTATGCTAATTGTAGGTACAATGCCTCCACACAAGCGTCAAGACACAGGAGCCTCTTCAAGTCGTTCAGCAAGAACCTCCACCGGAGGAAGGCCCCGAAAATCAGTAGACTCGAGGCCTTTCAGCAGCCACAAGTTTGTCTCAGCGAAGGCGCAGGACAGATTCACCGAAAAAGAGGATAAGACAGCTATACCTGAGCAGGCCATGGACTCTGAAGCCATCACGATGAATTGCCCAAGAATGTAGGTAGTGTTGATGCAGCGTCGCATGGACGTTTTCTTTGAGGAACCTGATGAGGCAAATGCCATGATTGTCAGGGAATTTTATGCCAACGCTCCGGAGCATGAGAACTATGTTGTAACAGTGCGGAGAAGTCCGGTTAATGCCTCAATGGAGCACATCCGGACAATGTACATGCTACCTCCACCAGCAGCTGGTTACGTAGACGCCTACCAGACCTACAGCGGAAAAATGAATCCTTGGGATATGTTCACCCCGACCATCTATCGACCGGGCATTTCATTGAAGTGGTACAAGTATGGAAATAAATTCCACTCCTCGGCCCTAGAGTTTGAGGCCAAATGCTGGTTTAACCTGATTAATAGTCGACTATTTCCATCCAAGAACACTTCGGAGGTGAACATTCCTCGAGCGTGTCTAATTTGGTGCTTCATGGTAGATGCGTCATTCGATGTGGAACAGTTAATTCATAAGGAGATGTTTGTCCGCATGAAGGTCCAAAGGTATGCGTTCTTCTACCCATCGCTTGTCACTCGATTGTGTGGATGGGGTGTCAGGCGACTTTGTTGTCGATGGCCGGGTGCCTGAGGTGCACCCCTTCAAAGCTGAAAGAGTGACTACGGGAAATGAAGCAATGAAGGCCGAGGAGGAATTGGTGGGGCATGACTGTGAGGAAGATAAAGCAGAGGAGGAGCATCACCAGGGAGGTGCGGAGACTGAGCATATGGAGGAGGAGCAAGTTGTGGACGTTAGAGGCCCGTCTAGGGCCAGTTGGGGCGAGCGGTTGGATCACCTGGAGCACGACGTGGCGGGGTTGAGAACCTCAGTGACTGAACTGGGGACCCGAGTTGATGAGATGGCCACCCAACAAAAGAAGTCTGAGAAGAAGATTATGGGCTGGCTACGCACCTGGGTCGTGCTTGCAACGTCAACCCAGACACCGTCTCCGATCAAGATTTAGCTTCCAGGGAAGTCCCTTTACCTTACTCTGTCTTTTCATTGTCCATGAGGACATGTCCTTCGTTTAAGTGTGGGGTGGGGGATGACTTCCCTGTTGTATTGTATGTTGTATAAGCTATGAATTATTTTCTTTAGTTTGTTTTGGTTAACTTGATCGAATTGCAATTTTATTTTATGTTTTTTTGTGTAGTCTGTTTTAGTTGCTGTTAGTAATAGTAATCAAGTCGTATTGGCCCGACGACGGATCCCTTCGGCGGGGGTTCTTAAGGGTCCAAGTCAATCGGAAAAAAAAATCAGAAAATTTAGTGGACTCCTCCTGATGACGGATTTCGTAGGAAGTTTTCTTGAGGGAGGTCAGTCCGAAGAAAACACCAAAAAGATTTTAATTTTTTTAGGTAGTGTAGTAACTCCCTCTTGGTTTTTCTTTTGACCACGGTTCTTTTCCAAGAGTTTAGCTTGAACCGGGTATATCTAGCTTCTTTTATTTTTTTTATTGTAGGAATCCTTTGGGCAATGTGCTGAATGATAAAATGCTACCCTTAGTGTGTTACACCCAAACACCGTGAATGCTAGAGTGTGAAGCTTAGGCTCACCTGTTGACTCTTGTAGAATGCCTTAATGGTGCATGTTGTAACTAACTTGAATGCTCAATGGAGTGTTTTGATGAACCAATTTGGATCGAATTATGTGACATGTGTGTGAGGTGTTTTGCATCTATTCTATGTCTGCATTTGGTACCTAGAACTTGCCCCGTGTGTGTACAAATCGAAATAGAAGTTTGTTTAGTCTTAGAAGGGATATAGGAATTTCTTTGTTAATCCAGACGCAAATATATACCCACCTGAATATAATTAACCATAGTCAACCCCTTTGAGCTTATAAGCCTGTTTCTTTGATAACCACATTATGAACCATAACCAATTGTTTGAATAGCCTGTTTGTTTGAACCCGGTACTTCCTACGAGCACTTGAATTGTTAGCAGATATGTAAAAGTCAAGGTGTGGGGTGGTGGTTTGATCTGTAAGGAACATCAAGGAAATAGAATAAAAAATGCAAAAGTGAAGGCCACTTAGAAAAAGAAAAAAAAACAAAAGAAAGAAAGAGGACAATAAATACATGTAGTTCTTGATAATTAGTGGCATGGGTTAATTATGAAATAAAGCAGGGTGAAAGTTCCAGCCAAGCATGAAAATAGGTTGAATGTGAATGTAATTGTATTAAAAGTGCTTAGGGAGGTTAGTCACTATACCCAAAATGTATCCTACCCGTCCCTTAGCCTACATTACAACCAAATAAAGACCTATTGATCTTAGACTGAATGAACTTAATTAGTGGAGTATTACACTAAGGGAAAGCCTATGGCGTATCTGTGTGACATATGAATGTTCTTTTTGAGAGTGAGTGAATTCTTTCGATTAAAAGTTCATGTTGTTCTGACTATTATCTTTTATGGAACTACTCTCAATTATGTGAAGTGAGGGCATATGATTTATGAAAAAGAGGTAAGTCTTGACCTCCTCGTAGTATTTCGAGGAAGTAAGATTATAGCAGGGCATGTCAGAATCATTGCTTGAGGCATAGATCTTGCACTGCTAGGTGCAGTGCTTGTAAAACGTTTGTGGTGTGACACCGTAGGGGAGTGTTTGATGTAAAGAAAACTTGTAGGATATAATGGATTGCTCGAGGTCTAGCAATGATTTAAGTGCGGGGTGTTGATAATAGGCTGAATTCACATAGTTTAGCATATATTTATACTCTAACTTAATGAGGTTTCACGATCTTAAGTGAGTTAAATGATGATAAATTGGCTCTAATGGTGATTTTGTGTTTCACAGGAGTACAATAAGCTATTGAGGACTTATGATGGTGATCCGGGCGAATTTGAAGAATAACAGATCATGGGGTAACTCCGAAGTGATTTGAAGGCTGGAAATTTGTCAAGAAAGTAGGAAACCCTATTAGCGCGGGCATTAGCGCGAGACTAGCGCGCCCGCACTAGTCCAGTGATTTGTCGGGCAGTGCTAAACCCCATTAGCGTGGGCTGTAGCGCGAGACTAGCGCGCCCGCGCTTGTCCTGACCNTTTCACGGTCTTAAGTGAGTTAAATGATGTTAAATTGGCTCTAATGGTGATTTTTGTGTTTCACAGGAGTACAATGAGCTATTGAGGACTTATGACGGTGATCCGGGCGAATTTGAGGAATAACAGACCATGGGGTAACTCTGAAGTGATTTGAAAGCTGGAAATTTGCCAAGACAGTAGGAAACCCCACTAGCGCGGGCATTAGCGCGAGGCGCGAGACTAGCGCGCCCGCGCTAGTCCAGTGAGCTGCCGGGCAGTGTTAAACCCCATTAGCGCGGGCTGTAGCGCGAGACTAGCGCGCCCGCGCTAGTCCTGACGGAAAAAATACGTTGAGAAGGGTAATTTTGGGAGTTTGGGGCCAATCCACTTAACCTATAAAAGGTTCAATTCGCCCAAAGGAGCAAATTATCTAGGTTTAAAGTTTAGAATGATAAAAAGCAAGGGCAAGAGGCAAGGCGAGCAATTGGGCATCAATCCATATCTCCTTCTCTTGCAATTTTTATCATAGTCATGAATTCTTTTGTAGTTTTCATTATTGTTATGAGTAGCTAATTGTTTTAATCTAAGGTTTTGGTGGAACCCATTGGGGAATGACGTTATTGTGATATTAACATAGTTTTGATTGGTTGTTAATCTCTATTTGNAGCTAGCGTAACTTGAGAGAGTGTGTCTAGTAAATTATCATAATTACTTGAGAGAGATTTATGGTAGCTGGAGTGTTCATGATTGATAGATACAACTAAATCTAACTATAGGAAATATCCAAGAAAGAAGTTCACCAACGGGGGAAACCATAACCTTAGACCTTTATCGCATCTGTTTACACCTCAATATTAGTTATCTTTTAATTTATTTAATTTCATTCAGTCGTAGTAGTAATAATACTGAAAAGTGATATTCATAATCTTTGGGAACTTGATTATTGAGAATTGAGTAGTCTAACAACAATATTTGATAGGTTAATTCCTTGTGGGATTCGACTCTGGGCTAAATACTCAGATATATTTGCAACGCCCGTTTAGTCTTTTTATAAGAACAGTTGAGCGTGACCATCTACCATCATCTGAGACATCTTCATCTTCGACATCAAAAACTACTGATGCCGGAGTAGGTGAAGGGGAGGGCTCGGAACCCTGGCCTCCCGCATCAGAACTCTCAGAAGAGCTGGATGTAGGTTCATTACGCAATTGATAGCGCCCAGTGGGTTGAGGTGGTTGGGATTGGGCCTCAGGCTGGACCTCCATAGAATGACCCTCGGAGGCTTCCCCCGGATGGGACATATGAACTGGATTCTGAGGGCTCTGTAGCCCTTCCTCTACCGGTGGTCGGCTTTTTGGCAATAGGTTTGGATTGCACTCCCAGAGGGTGAGTGCCTTTACCTCTACCACGTGAGGATTAACCTCTCCCCTTTTATGTGTCGCATATACCACGTGATCTAACCATTGTCTGCAATACAAAGTATATAGGCCAGTTGAGTTCAAAACAATTAAAACATATGCAAAACAATTGCAGACAAACAGTCATCATCAAAGAGACAGTGTGGATCGCCCAATTTTGAGTGCGGTCGCAGACTGTCTAGTGCGGACCGCACAATTCTGAAGTGAGTCGCACATCCTCAAGTGCGGACCACAAAATTTTGAATGCAGCCTCACAAGTCTAGTCCTTAGTTCTGATTCTCTGAAGTTTAAAAGTGCGATCGCACACATTTTTATGCGGTCGCACAATTTTTCTGCGGGCCGCCAAATTTTGAGTGCGGTATGCATAATTCAAGCACATCAATTACCCTATTTTCCAGTTATATGGACTGCACAAAAATGTATGCGGCCGAACAATTCAAACAACGATGGCACTAAATTAGGATTGTAGCAATTTTCACAAAATCATCATGGCATGCACAAATTGACAACATTAGTAGTTTACCTAGACCCTAATGAACATATATGAAGCTACTCACATGATTTTGAAGCACATATTAAGCACATCTGACATTTTTAGGCCTAAAACTAACTAAACTAATCAAAGAAAACAAAAACAAAAATTGAAAAAACTGAACAAAAATTTACATGAATTGAACATACTAGTAATGAATGATGTAGGTGAGAATCTAACTTGATGAATCAAGTGTGATTTGTGAACTATTTTTGGGATGCATAGTATTTTTTAGGGCTTGGGAGTTTAGAAAGTGTAAAGTGTGAATAGCAGTGAAAAGCCCTATTTATACTTTGGGAGTTTAGAGAGCGTAAATTCTGAATAGTGGTGAAAAAGGCCGCATCAGTATTTCTGAAATCTCAACCTTTCATTTTTTCAATCTCCATAACTCAATTGGGTGTTTGTGAATTTTATTGAAATCAACGGGGTTCTCATTAACCAGGCAAATCTTTCATTTATTTGAGGTAGATTTAAGTTTCACTTTTGCTCGTGAAGAATAAAAAATGTTAGTTAAAACTGGTTCTATCTATTCCTATGTTTTTACCTCTTCTTCTTAACCATTTCAATCCAAGAGACTCGATTGTTATGTACTCTATACTGCTTATTTTCCTCCTTTGTTTCCTTAAATTTGTTTTCAGTGTTTTGGGTCTTTTACTTGTAAGAATGTTGCTGTTTCCCGTTGCGAGATTTCAGCGAATGCTTATATTTTGTCTCTTGTGTTGTTGATATTGTGTTAAAACAAATTGTTAGAAGAAACAGAAAATCAGTAGATGATATGAAATATTCTGAGTCCACAATTTCC
The DNA here is from genome assembly GCA_005239525.1 of Nicotiana knightiana. Lineage (NCBI taxonomy): Eukaryota > Viridiplantae > Streptophyta > Magnoliopsida > Solanales > Solanaceae > Nicotiana > Nicotiana knightiana. The sequence goes on along the minus strand of ML395477.1, from coordinate 189,383 downwards.
TTGTGCATCCTTAAGGAATTTTAACCCCCTCACAAGTTGCCAAGGTAATGGATTAAATCATCCCAGGATAAAATGGAAAACCTTCCTGCAACAGTGGCAATACTAATTGCAGGATACCAACGAACTCAAAGAACGGAGCAAAATCACACTTACGATTTTGAGAGAGAGACTGTGAAGTAGAATGCAGTATTTTTCAGAAGGAAATTCTCGATTTTTTCAGTGAGTGAAAAGGAAGCCATGGCTTGGAATTTATAGGCAGGGTGATGTATGTTCAGGAGGAGGTGTTTGTTCATAAGGAAAAGGCATCATTTGGATTATACGTTTCAATTAATTCCGTTAATGAACTGACTAACACTTAATTAATTCTTAAATAATTAATTAAATAACTTTTGTCCAAAAATAATCTTATCGATCATTTGACAAATCCAAAGTCGAAGCCGAGCTGAGCGACGATGACGACGGCGCGAGAGTTCATTCTCTTCAACTCCTTTTAAGAGATCTAAGAAGTGATTCTATATTTATACACACAAGTGTAGTTGTCTTTCATCAATGTGGTACAAAGTTCATGACAAAGCTCACTTGATTCAAATTTTCATTTCCCTCCATTTTATTTCCCACCATTTTCCAATTTACACTCCTTGTCTTTAAAGCCCAATGGCTTTAAAGTCCAACAATCCCCCACATGAATGGGAATGGCTATAACAAAAATGATCATAGATGAAAGCTGTGTGATTGGCAAGTAAGGATTAATTGCATCTGGATAAGTAGGTTTCCCTTTGAACTTTCCGTAGTGAACATATGTCGGATATACTCGGTCAATCGGTAGATTTGATATCTTTGAACCGTCGAACTTTAGTGTATACCTAGACAACCATATGTCACACAACCAACCCTTAACCGTCTTTTGGTTCTCATTGTTGTGTTCGTTTCAGCCATGAACACCACCTGGTTTTATAAGTGCGTAGAGAATTGGCCTTACAGAATTCTCATTGAAGCGGCTTCACTTCACACTTACATAGGTGATTCCTAAACGTGTAATCCTTTAGATTGTCACCACATCAAACTTAGGTAATCATTAAAGAACGTGTAAAGTTCTATCCTTGTTACTGCACATTGTCTTCATCACGAGAAGGGACCAAAGATTTTACTTTGATNGTCAATCATAACTTTGTTTGAGCTCCTTGAACCTAGATCTCGGAATATCCAAAATTCTAGGTAGAGTTACCGCCATGATGACTTGTCCTCGGCCATAGTCCCATTCCCTTAGATGATTTCTCAACTCCCTCTTTAGTTAGGCCTTTTGAAAGTGGATCCGCCACATTATCCTTTGATCTTACATAATCAATAGTGATAATTCCACTATAGAGTAGTTGTCTAACGGTTTTATGTCTTCGTCGTATATGACGAGACTTTTCGTTATACATAATGCTTCCTGCCCGTCCTATTGCAGCCTCACTATCACAATGTATGCATATAGAAGACAAAGGTTTTGGGNCCATTCAGCTTCTTCACCGGCCTTATCCAAAGCTATAAACTCTGATTCCATTGTAGAGCGAGCGATGCACGTCTGCTTGGAAGACTTCCAAGATACTGCTCCACTGCCAACAGTAAAGACATATCCACTTGTGGACTTTGTTTCTGTTGAGCCGGTTATCCAATTTGCATCACTATATCCTTCTATAATCGCAGGATAATTATTGTAGTGCAAGGCGTAGTCTTGGGTATATTCCAAAATCCCAGAACTCGTTTTNATTGTAGTGCAAAGCGTAATCTTGGGTATATTCCAAATATCCCAGAACTCGTTTCATTGCCAACCAGTGATGTTTGTTGGGATTACTTGTGAATCGACTAAGTTTACTTATTGCACAAGCTTTATCAGGACATGTACATTTCATGATATACATTAAGCTTCCCAGTACACGAGCATAATCCAATTGAGACGTACTTTCACCTTTATTCTTTACAAGATAATGGTTTAAGTCAATTGGAGTTCTTGCACTTCTAAATTCCAAGTGTTTGAATTTTTCAAGTACCATTTTCACGTAATGTGATTGAGACAAAGCCAAACCCTGAGGTGTCCTCTGGATTTTAATTCCTAGAGTTACATTGGCAACTCCTAAGTCTTTCATATCAAACTTACTAGCAAGCATACACTTAGTAACTTGAATGTCGGCAATGTCTTTGCTCATTATTAGCATATCGTCAAAACAATGACTATATGATTTGGAATGTTATTAATGTAAACACATTTATCACATTCATTAATCTTAAAGCCATTTGACAACATTGTTTGGTCAAATTTCGCATGTCATTGCTTGGGTGCTTGTTTTAGTCCGTAAAGGGACTTAACAAGTCGGCACACCTTCTTTTCTTTTCCCGGAACCACAAATCCTTCAGGTTGGTTCATGTAAATTTCTTCCTCCAGATCACCATATAAGAAGGCTGTTTTTACATCCATTTGATGGATTTGAAGACCATACAAGGCGGCTAACGCTATTAGCATCCGAATGGATGTAATTCTTGTTACCGGCGAGTATGTGTCAAAATAGTCAAGACCTTCTCGCTGTCTAAATCCTTTGACAACAAGTCTTGCCTTGTATTTGTCAATAGTACCATCGTCTTTCATTTTCTTCTTGAAAATCCATTTAGAACCCAAAGTTTTGTTACCTGGAGGAAGATCAACCAATTCCCAAGTGTGGTTGCTCAATATGGATTCTATTTCACTATTGACAGAATCTTTCCAATATTGTGCTTCTGAAGAAGACATTGCTTCCTTGAAGGTTCGACGCTCATTTTCTAGCAGGAAAGTCAGAAAATCTGGACCGAATGAAGTAGATGTCCTTTGACATTTACTTCTTCTCGGATTTTCCTCATTAGGCATACCATATGTTGTTTCCTCCCGATGTTGTTTTGACTTTTGGTATGACAATTCACTTTACTTTTTATGCGGATAAATAGTTTCAAAGAATTCAGCATTATCTGATTCTATTACCGTATTAACATGGATCTCAGGATTTTCTGTTTTATGAACCAGAAAACAATATGCCTTGCTATTGGTTACATATCTAATAAATACACAATCAACCGTGTTTGATCCTATCTTCACCCTTTTAGGCTTAGGAACCTGTAATTTAGCTAAACACCCCCACACTTTGAAATATTTCAAGCTGGGTTTCCTTCCTTTCCATTTTTCGTACGGGATGGACTGTGTTTTACTGTGGGGTACACGGTTGATTATTCGGTTTGCTGTAAGTATAGCTTCCCCCCACAAGTTCTGTGGTAAACCAGAACTTATCAACAAGGCATTCATCATCTCCTTTAATGTTCGATTCTTTCTTTCCGCAATTCCGTTAGATTGAGGAGAGTACGGGGCAGTTGTTTGGTGAATAATGCCATTTTCCAAACATATTTGTTCAAAAGGAGATTCATATTCTCCACCCCTATCACTTCTTATCATTTTGATCTTTTTGTTAAGTTGTGTTTCAACTTCATTCTTGTATTGCTTGAATGCATCAATTGCTTCATCTTTACTACTAAGTAAGTAAACATAGCAATATCTCGTACTATCGTCAATAAAAGTGATGAAGTACTTTTTCCCATTGCGAGATGGCGTTGATTTCATGTCGCAAATATCTGTGTGAATTAAATCTAAAGGACTTGAATTCCTTTCGACAGACTTATATGGATGCTTAGCATACTTTGATTCCACACAGATTTGACATTTTGAGTTAATGCAATCAAATTTTGGCAATACTTCCAAATTAATCATTTTCCGTAATGTTTTGAAGTTGACGTGGCCTAAGCGTGCATGCCATAAAGTGTTTGACTCAACTAAGTAAGAAGAAGTTTCAACTTTATTGATAGGAATAGCTATTACATTTAGCTTAAAAAGGCCCTCATTCAGGTAACCTTTGCCTACATACATATCATTCTTACTTAAAACAACACTATTGGACACAAACACACACTTAAATCCATTTTTGACAAGAAGTGTTGTAGATACAAAATTCTTGCGAATTTCTAGAACATGGAGAACTTGATTTAAAGTCACAATTTTTCCGGATGTCATCTTCAATGCAATCTTGTCAACTCCCTCAATTTTGGCCGTCGATGAAATTCCCATGAAAAGAGTTTGGTCGGGTCCTGCGAGAGCATAAGAAGAAAATAGTTCCTTGTTTGCACAAATATGGCAGGTGGCTCCAGAATCAATCCACCACTCTCTCGGATTTCCTACCAAGTTGCATTCAGACAACATGGCACACAAGTCCTCCACTTCTACCACATTTTCTTGATTCTTCTTCTTTTGTGACTCTTTCTTTGAAGCACGACCATCTATGGCCTTATGCCCGGGATTTCCACAGTTGTGACAACTACCTTTGAACTTTTTCTTGTTCGGGTAATTCTTTGGTCCAGATGCCTGCTTTCTCTTCTTTTTATTTCCCGGTGCTTCCTCAACAATATTAGCTCCCATTATTGCCGAGTAGCCACGTGACTTCTTTTCAGCATTTTTGTTGTCTTCTTCTATCCTTAGACGAACAATTAGATCCTCAAGTGTCATCTCTTTGCGCTTGTGCTTCAAGTAGTTCTTAAAGTCCTTCCATAAAAGAGGTAACCTTTCAATGAAGACAACAACTTGAAATGCCTCATTTATGACCATACCTTCAATAACATATTTATAATTAATAACACTATCAATATTATTAATAAAATTATTGACTCGGGTCATACCTTCAGCAAGGAGGTCATGCACGATGACTTGTAATTCTTGGACTTGAGTGATGACCGACCTGGTGTCAATCATTTTAAACTCCAAAAATTTTGCAGCAACGAACTTCTTAAGTCCAGCATCCTCGGTCTTGTACTTTTTCTCAAGAGCGTTCCATAACTCTTTTGAAGTTTCCATGACACTATAGACATTATACAAGCCATCCTCCAAGCAACTTAAAATGTAATTTCTGCATAAGAAATCAGAGTGTTTCCATGCTTCAATTACCACAAATCGTTCAGCCTCAGGAGTATCTTCTCCCACAACTGGAACATCCTCCTTGATGAATCGTTGCAGGCTTAGTGTAGTTAGATAGAATAGCATCTTCATCTGCCAACGTTTGAAGTTTGTACCGGAAAATTTCCCGGGTTTTTCTGCCGGTGCCATCGTATGTGTTGGTCTTGACGAAGCAGCAACACTCGATGAAGCACCCGTTCCAGCAGCATTTCCATTAATTTAGTTTTCATTCGTCATGTTTCTGTAGAGTTGGAAACAAATAGAACTTTGTTAAATCAGTGAAGTTTTGATATCTTCAAACTGAATACCAAACCAAACATACAACACGTAACAATGGTGGAGTTTTTATATACTTCAAACCCATACGTTTATTATTCCGGTAAAGTTTTGATATACTTTAAACAAGACAGAATAGTTATTGGAGTAGAAAGCACAAAGGCTTTAGTCTCGAAACCAGTATACAAAATATAGATAACAGTTCAATATAAACTTCAACACAGAAACGTTAAATAAAATTCCTTAAGCTTGTGCTTGTTGTCGATACTGTGTTAAAACAAACTGTTAGAAGAAACAGAAAATCAGTAGATGATATGAAATATTCCGAGTCCACAGTTTCCTTGTGCGTCCTTAAGGAATTTTAACCCCCTCACAAGTTGCCAAGGTAATGGATTAAATCTTCCCAGGATGAAATGAAATAAACCTTCCTACAACAGTGGAAATACTAATTGCAAGATACCAACAAACTCAAAGAACGGAGCAAAATCACACTTACGATTTTGAGAGAGAGAGACTGCGAAGTAGAATGCAGTATTTTTCAGAAGGAAATTCTCGACTTTTTCAGTGAGTGAAAAGGAAGCCATGCCTCGGAATTTATAGGCAGTGTGATATCTGTTCAGGAAGAGGTGTTTGTTCAGAAGGAAAAGGCATCGTTTGGATTATACGTTTTAGTTAATTCCGTTAATGAACTGACTAGCACTTAATTAATTCTTAAATAATTAATTAAATAACTTTAACAAATCCAAATCCAAATCCAAATCCAAATCCAAAGCCAAAGCCGAAGCCGAGCCGAGCGATGACGACGGCGTGAGGGTTCATTCTCTTCAACTCCTTTTAAGAGCTCTAAGAAGTGATTCTATATTTATACACACAAGTGTAGTTGTCTTTACCAATGTGGTACAAAGTTCATGACAAAGCTCACTTGATTAAAATTTTCATTTCCCTCCATTTTATTTCCCACCATTTTCTAATTCACACTCCTTATCTTTAAAGCCCAATGACTTTAAGTCCAACATCTTGTTGCTTTAGTGATTGCTATTGTTATAAACACTTTACGCTTGTATTATCTTCCTGTTACAAAAATGGTGTGTCCCGGAAAAGTGTTGGTGGCAGAAGGAGGAAGAAGAAGAAGAAGGTTGGTGGGGCAATGGCAAAAGGGTACTGGCAGGAGATTAGAACAAGAGGTTCTTAAGGAGAAAAGACAAAAATAATATCAAAAATAACTTATGTAATGTTTTAAGAAAGGCAAAATACCTTAACACCCTCTAAACTTGACACGGATTCTTAAACTTATGTAATGTTTTAAGAAAGCCTTATATTATTTGTGGTCTTAATTATCCCCCTCAACTTGACCTTTAAAGAACCAATACCCCCCTCAATTTAGGCTAAATATTTTTATCTGGCTAAAAATAATAAAATTTTAGTTAATCTTTTTTTGAATTTGAACTGAAAATAAAGATTAATACAATTGAAATAAATAGTCAAGGCAACTAAAAAGTTATAAAAAAGTACACATGAAGTTACGTTTCTTCTGACATCAGGCACTTCGAATTGAATTATGAAAACTCCGGTTCAATTTTTCGGTTATGAAATACCAAACCAAGTAATCTCAGTTTGGTTTGTTTTCTTAGAGATTTCAAATTAATTGGTTTAGTTATTTTAAAATTTCTGTTTAAACCCATGGACATCTTCTGACAAGAAATAATGGACCTCTAAATAAAGTATTTATGTCAAATTGCCTAATTACCTCATTCCCATATATTCATATGAAAATTTGATAATTGTAAGTACAAATGTAAATCCTTGATATGACAAAAAGATTACAAGAAGAAAAAATAATAATAAAAAAGTATGAGATAACTATTATGAGTATATGTTATAAATAGTCAAGGCATCTAAAAAGTTTTAAAAAAATACACATGACTATTTATTTCAATTGTATAAATCTTGATTTTCAGATCAAATTCAAAAAAAGATTAACTAAAACTTTATTATTTTTAGCCAAATAAATTTTTTTAGCCTAAGTAACGTAGTTCTATCCAAGTTTTATTATAAATTGTATTCAAAAAAATTATCAAAAACAGTAACATACTTGAAAAGGTAAAAATATAATTTTATTTTTAAAAAAAGGCCACATATACGAAAAAATCCACGTGACAGGCGAGTGCACCCACGCTTTTTGCCACATCAGCGTCCAGGGGGTATTGGCTCTCAAAAGGCTAGGTTGAAGAGGGTAATTAAGACCACGAATAGTTTAAGGCTGTAACTAATAATTCGTGTCAAATTTGGGAGGGTGTTAAGGTATTTTGCCTTTAAGAAATATTTAAGATCAATGTAATCTTTTTCAAAATTTGCTTGCATCACTTCGTCATTTCAATTATCACCACTAAGTAGAACGTGTAAAATAATTTCAGTCATTTTGAATAGTCCAAATATATTTTGAAATAATAGCCTCATAGGATTTTTTAAATTCTCATCATCTAGTGATTTAAAAATTTTAATACGAAGAATTTCAAAAAGTTTCATATATTTGAATAATTGAAATTTACTTTGAAGTGAAAAGATGCCTAGGCCGCTCTCAAGATTCAAAATCCGTTAGAGGTCGTGATGACGCCTAACATCGCCATCAGACAAGTCAACAATGAATGCTTAACTTAATTACTTATTTTAGTATTTGAAATCATAATTTTCATCAATTAAATAGTAAGAAATAGAATTTACAGGGTTACTGATAATGTCTTCACAATTACAATAAAGGACAATCCATAAGCACCCCCAAAACCCGGTGTCACAAGTGCATGAGCATCAACTAGGAAATAAAATAAAATACAACATCCGTCTGAGATACAAATTAGACAGGACAATACAAATAACTCTGATGGAGACTCTGCATGCTGCGGATCGTAAAATGAAATGCAGCTCACGGTAAGTCCTCGCAATAGCCGCGCCTCTACGCCCAAAAGATCACCAGGTATATATAGCTGCACAAAATGTGCAGCAAGTGTAGTATGAGTACGTAAATCAACGTGTACTCAGTAAGTATCTAGCCTAACTCTGGAGGAGTAGTGAAGAGGGGTCGACATCGAGACTCTAGAGGTCCAATTAAATAAATAATACGATAATTCATAAAATATTAAAGTACATTGCAATAGGGAAGTGATCTGAAGTCTCATAATGTTCCAATTATTTTTTTTTAAGCATAAATTTATCGATCATGTATCCTACCTCAATATCTCAGAATAAATGCGAAGTGTCAATATCAATCAGATAAGAAATACCATAAAATACCGGGCGTCAGTGAAAAAATTATCTCGTGAATATTCAGAATACTAGCGGTATAACGCACGATTCTGCCAAGCTTGTTCGGCCCGATCCAGAGTTGTGTGTACACTGCCGAGGGTCGGACGACACGAACCAGAGATGCACCTTTATATACTATCGAGGCGTTCTGCCCGCTCCACAAGAAAGGAAGGAATTTATCCCATTCTGAGAGATACTACCGAGGCGTTCAGCCCGTTCCACAAGAGAGGAAGGAGTTTCCGAATCACAAGATACGCTTTTACAATAAAGTACATGAAAAAAATAATAAGTACATCTATTTACATTTATCGAATACCTAAGCAACAACTCAGCGTATTAGAACTTGACCTGATACTTTTATTTCTAAATCAATTCAGTTATAACTTTAATTAACAAGCCAGCAGAACAAGTTCAAATAATTTAATTATTATACTATAAGATCCTAAGTCTACCCCGACATAGACATGCTTTAGCTACGTACGGACTCTCGTCACCTCATATGTACATAACACCCACAACTAGTTGCACATAACAATAAATATCACCTCGGGGGAAGTTTCCTCCTCACAGGGTTAGACAAGTGTGATGAGCCGATAGGTCATCTAGTGTTTTAGAATCTAATTTTGTATTTTGAAGTCTCAAATACATCATTTTAGCCTTCCTCGATTTACATGCGCAGGCCACGTATTTTTCCGAAAAACTTTTATGTTAAAAACTGACAAAATATGAAATTTTTGCCTTAAAATTCATTTGAGTTGACTTCGGTCAACGTTTTGAGCAAAAAAATTCGGATCCGTATTTTGACGGTCCCGATGGGTCCATATAGTTATTTGGGACTTGGCGTACGTCCAGAATCGAATTCAGAGGTCCCTAGCTCGAGTTATCACTTTTTGTTGAAATTTGAAAGTTTAAAGGCTTAATGACTTTGAAAGTTTGATCAATATTTGACTTTATTGATATCGGGTCCGTATTTTGATTCCGGAACCTGGTATAGTTCCATGACTATATTTATGACTTGTCTGCCAAATTTGGTGAGAAACGGAGTTGGTTTGACGTGATTCGGATGTCCGGTTGTTAAAATAAAATTTCATTAGTTTTCTTGAAAATTTCATTTGATTTGGTGTTCAATTCTTAGTTCTAGGTGTTGCTTTGGTTATATGATCGCGCGAGCGAGTTCGTGTGATATTTTTGGACTTGTGTGCATGTTTGGTTGGGAGCCCCGTGGGCTTGGGTGAGTTTCAGATAGGCTACAGAGTGAATTTTGGACTTAGGAAAGTGTTGGCGTGTTTTAGTTCTGGTGCAGGACTCAGACCTCGCAATTGCAAGGTCAGGCTTCGCAGTTGCGACCTCTGTTAGGATCGCATTTGTGAAGAGTAGCTGGCATCTCAAGTTCGCATTTTCCAAGTGGGGCTGGGAAGAGCTTCTTTGCATTTGTGACCATTTTGGTCGCATTTGCGGAGGGCCCAATGTTCGCAATTGGAACTATTCATCGCAATTGCGATGACAACAGAAATGGGGAGATTTCGCAATTGTGACTGTGTCTTCGCATAATGCGAACCCGAGATCGCAAATTCAATATCTGCGATTGGGCAAATAGTTGAAAAACAGGATTTTCTCTCATTCTTCAAATTTTCAAAATAAGAAAACCCTAGAGGCGATTTTTCCAAGAACCCTTCTTCCCCAAACCATTGGTAAGTGATTCTAACCTATTTTTTTTCAATCTTTCATTACATTTCATAAGATTTCAACCTAAAATCTAGTGTTTTCATGATGGAAATTGGGAGTTTGGGTAGAATTAGGAATTTTTTGTAAAATTGAGATTTAGACCTCAAATTAAGGTCGAATTTCAAAACAAATTACATAATCCTTCTTGGAGTTGAATGGGTAATCGGGTTTTGGTCTGAATTTTGGGTTTGGACCAAGCGGGCCCGGGAGTTGACTTTTTCAATAATGATATAAATTGAATCTTTTGAAATCATGGGTAGTTCCTAAGGCTTAATGTGAATCGTTTGGTTGGTAATTTGCTAGATTCTATTGGGCCGGAGGCTTGTTTGGAAGGAAAAGCGGTGGTTGAACTTTGAGTTGATCTTTGGAGCGAGGTAAGTATTGAGTTTAACCTTGACTTGAGTGAATTAGGAACCCTTGAACTATGTGTTATGTGAATTTCATGTATTGTGGCGTATATGCAAGGTGACGAGTGCTTATACGCCACCGAATTACTTGTTTCCCTGATTTTCTGCTTTTCCTTAATTATCTCCTTCCCTGCTTTAACTGTTATGTGCTCTAAATGCTTTCCATGCTTTAATTGTTACTTGTTAATCATTGTTTCTCCTGTTAAAAATGTTAGACCTGTTCATGCTTTCATGACTTGCTGATATTTGCCTTAATTGATGTAGTTGCAGCTTCTAATTGTCATTTACCGGACTTGACTTGCTGTGTAATATTACCTAGGTGAATTTCCATGTTGTACAATGTTTCTTTTTGTTTCAGCTTGGTGTTTATTGATCGTAAATGTTCTTGTGATTTGAATTATTGATTGACTCTACACATTGAGTATTTGGTACTGATATGGTGGGATCAGGTTGTAAACCGCAACATGTGAAATAAGGGTGGATTGACATGGTGAAATAAGGGTGAATTATGATACTGATGTTGTTATTTGGTGGGATCGGGTTGCGCACCACAACATGTTGAATAAGAGTGGATTGTTACCGTGGAATAAGGATAAATTATGATATTGATATTGTTATATGGTGGGATCGGGTTGTGTGCCGCAATAGGTGGAATAAGGGTGGATTTTAATGGTGGAATAAGAGTGATATGATACTGATATTGTTATATAGTGGGATTGAGTTGCGCGCCACAACATGTATATATTATTTATTGTCGTTAATGTTGTTACAGTGATATAAGGGAGGATTCTATGTTGTACGGCGGGATCGGGTTGCGCGCCGCAACAACCTATGTATTTCTATTTCTTGAGTTGTGTTGGTTTTCGGTATTTTCATCTGAACTCTTAGAATTGGTAATTTTGAACGTTAGTGGCTTATTGTTTGAGGTTATAATTATTATTTTCAGTTGACTGTCTTATTTTATTCCGTATTTACTTTTCTGTCCTTATTATATACTGCATACAGATTGTAGTATGAATGACTGATCTCGCCCAAACTCACACCACGAATATAGGTTGTGAGGCGGTCGAAGCAATAATAAAAACCCAACGCAAGTCGGGGGCAAATCCACAGAGAGTTAGATTTTGGATTAGGTATACACCTAGTGTGAATGTATGATGTGCCCTAAATTACACTTCCACATTGACAATTGTTGTTTCTACTTTTAAATTTTACTCTACTGATTGCAATAGTAAAGCTAAGAGATAATATTTTTGGTTTTGGTTGTTTTTCAAGTTATGAAAGATCTAGGGTTGCGACTTCCGCCTAGTTGGTTACCTAACGAATTTAGAGCTTTAGGGCATGTTTGGTTGATCGGAATACAATATAGCAATACACGCAATTACTCACTCTATACCTCTCGGTAGTTTGAGTGAGTTTGCCCGATTTGGCTTTATCAAGTCCAAATGGTATTTCACAAAGCAAGTGATAAATGCTCTAGTCGGATCTTACTATCTCTAGGTTCAACCCTTTAATTGAGACTATCAATTAGGAATGTAAATAAGGCAGGGCCGGGGAGGGCGGGGCAGGGCAAGCCTTGACCCGCTAAAATTTTGATCCGCCCTATCCTGCCCTATTTAATCTTTTGTAAAAAATTTGCCTTCCCCGCCCCGCCCTATTAAGCCCTGCCCCGTTTAGGCTTTTTTTTTTTTTTTTCTCTTTATTTTTTATTTTGCATTATGCTTTTTATTTCATTTACCTTTTCAACTTTCTATTGAAACATTTAAAATATTGTTTAGCTATAGATTAGTTATATAACGTTCTTTCTCGGATATTTCGTTCCTACACTACACATGTGTTTAATCAGATTTTTTTTTCATTTTCTAGTTTATATTAACTTAGTGGCATTTTTACTAACTAAATAAATGGCCGTCGACCATCGCAGAGCTAGATAAGGTAAAAATAGTTTTTTATCATATAGTAAGGATTATTGAATTTATTTTACATAAAAAAGAAATTAGTCTAGCAAAGCAGTTATAATAATCAAAAATTGATTTAGTTCACAGATTTGTGAGACCCTCCTATTAGTTTTTCATTTTGCCAATTCAAACTTTAGACTTTGGTGTATAAAGTTAGCTCTGGCAGTTCAAAATTTTAGAAGAAGAAGAAGAAGAAGCAACAATGTCTGTAAGAAGGGTCTAAGGTTTTTCAAAATCTGATTAACTTTTAAATTTAAATAATGGTTGAAAACTGACTATAGTTTAATGTATCCAAAAGCGGTTATCTGCTGCTATATGTCACGCTTTGGGCCTCCTTACATTATGCTATGGGCTAATGTGCCCTGCCCTACCCTGCCTTATCAATTTTTTTCAAAAATAACATTTCGATCTGCCCTGCCCTGCCCCGCACCATTAAAAAATTTCACTGCCCCGCCCCATTTAAGGTTTGCACTGCCCCGCCCTTCCCTAATTGCCATCCCTACTATCAATTTCTTGAGTTCACCACAATTCCTAGTTAGCCAAGTTTTTCAAGACTTAGTCTCACTTTCTCAAGTAGAGACTAAGTCAATTTGGCATGAATCAATGTTTCCAACCATTAATTCTAGAATTTAAGCAAGAACATGGCTAAATATCATATACCCAATCATAAATAAGCCCTAAATTAATAACACATTAAGTACCCATACTAGAATTGGGTCACAACCCTAGCTAAGGATTTAGCTACTCATGGAAAATGAAGAAATTAAAGAAGAAACTAAGATAGAATACATAATAATTGATTAAGGAGAGAAAATCTGATGTTTAAAATCTAATCTAGTATTATGTTACCCAATACAGTAAATAAAAATGGCTCAGGGGCTCCTCACTTACACAACTTATCCTAAAAATGACAAACAATTCTATTTATACTAAGCTAAAAATATCTGACAAAAATGCCTCTACGGAGGTTGTGTGGACGCACAATTCTGTGTGCGGCCCGCATGTTGAGATCGACTGGTCAATTGGGATTTCTGCGGTCGCATAAAACTAGGATGCGGCTGCACTTCATTTAATTGTGCGGATCGCATATTTCTGAGTGCGGCCGCACACTTGAACTTGGACTGGACTTGGCCTTCATTATGCGGGCCACACATTTATGAGTGCGGCCGCACTTTAGTCTCCTACGGCCGTACAATAATAATGCGATCCGCACATCTTCAATCTTCCAAAAAACATGGCTCTCTAATTCTATTTTTTTGCGGGCCGCAAAATTATGAATGCGGCTGCATAATAATAGTGTGGTCCGCACATCTTCAATCTCAAAAATGCATGTTCTCTGAAGCTTGTTTTCTGCGGCCACACAATAATTGTGTGGTCCGCACTTTGTAAGGAAATATCATCAGTGCTCCTTCAGAGTTTGTGACCGCACACAATATTGTATGGTCCGCACTATGCCCTTTTTTGCCTTGTTTTGGTTCTTGTCCAATTTTTCTCCTTTTTGAGTTGATTTTCACTTCTTTAGCTCTTTTTTCAATATTCCTGCAAGAAAGCACATTTCATTAGTTCTCGGGAATCCCTACTTATCAACTCCCCCAAACTTAAGCTTTTGCTTGTCGTCAAGTAATTAAGGCAATTCTCACCTCCACTAGAAAAAAGGGCTATTTCAGCTGGTCTAAGTTGAGTCAAACACAAATCAATCGGGACCAACAATTACCTGTACGCTCATAAATCATTAACAAGCCTATAATTTGAATGTTGAAGCACAAATGGCTCTAATGTGACGCTTGAGCATCAAGGGTTGACTTTATTCATCAAGGAAGCTCGCGCTTTCATGCAAGTCATTGTGGATCCCAAACTCCTCCTCCTATACTCTCCGGAAGCTCATCTCACTCACAAATGAAGAATTCAAAATAATAACTCGAGAAAGACTCGCTCATCACTCTCAAAAGAATGTCACAAGCTCGGCTATAAGTACCATATGCTTGCTCCTCATGTAAATCATCACTAATGTAACTTGCTCGGCTTGAAATCACCTAGGGCTCTTTTGGCATGTAATGAAGGCTTTTGGACTAAGGAGGAAAATATCGGATCGGTTCATCTTTCCTTTAGCACTTCATATTCTCTTGTTGGCTCTTACTTTGCCGACTCCTTGAGTCATTTTTTTCCTTTAGGGGGATTAGAGCGACTTGACATCACTCTTTCTTTGACATGTTATTCACAATCTTCTTCTTTTCTTTCTCCATGCTTTGCACTTTTGCTTTCTTTTGCATCTTTTCAACCCTTTCACATTATTCACTCTCTTTTTGTGTTTTTCTTTGTTCTTCCTTTCTTTTTATTTGCCTTTCCTCTTCTTCATTTCTTTTATATTTTTGTGCCTTGAAACCATCTTTAAAATCCTCGTCTCTCCCCCAAACTTATGTTTTTTCCATTTAAATCACATGAGTGCTAAAGAAAGTCGGGTGCCAAGAGAGAGTCACTATAAAACGGTTAAAGGCTTGTAATGTGGTTATTGAATAAAAAGGATTTAGTATCAAAAGGGTTTACTAAGTATGATATCATTGGTGGGCCTTGGAAAGTTCCAAAACGGGCCAAGGAGAGTCTACAATCACTTCTCAAGCCAAGCTAACTTAGAATTTTGCCTAGAAACACATTCGGGGCAAGTCTAGACCATTCACACGGTACTTGGACTTGTAACAGAATTCCCCACCTCTCACACAACCAGATTGTTAAAGAGAATAGAGTTGAGGGCCCACAACAACCGCCTTCAAGATTGAAAATCGCTAATGGTTCAACTAAACCACCTGATGATTGCCTAAGTCAGCACAAGAGTCACAAGGTCACTAACTAGAGCTATTTATTTACAAAAACTTATTTTTAACCATAAGTGCGTAGTTAAGTGTGTTGGTACCAAGTGAAGCATGCTTGACCCTTATTTATCCATTAACACTACTTGTTTCTATCTAAACATAAAAAAACTGACTCGATCTCTTAAGAAGGTTGTCACGCCATCCATCATTGGGAAGAGCCACCCGGTTCACACAAGACCCACCTATGGAAAGAACCGTAGCATTAAGAAAACCAAAGGCTTATTGTTCACTAAACATAAAAAGAAGCTAACAAATCAAAAAGATGCTAATAAAGTAACTAAGAAGCTATACTATTAAGAAAGAAAAATGAAGAAGCTATGAAATAAACTATAAGGCAAATGAATATATACAAGAGGGATGAATATATACATCATGAGGGAGAAAATAAAGGTAATTGAAAAAAAATAAAAAGAGTATTAAAGTTATTACAGGCCCAAATGTAATCAAATGTCATCAAAATATTATCACAGTCATCCAGAATACCAAAATAGACCACCCCCCAGAAAAAAAAAAACATTGTACTTAATGCTTAGAAAAATCAAAATAAAAGAGGGTAGAGAGTAAAGAAAACTCCCTATGTGGTCTCGAGGTGAATGACATCATCACCACCCTCGGTCTCCTCTAACTGAATTTCATCATCACTAGCTGAGGGATAACAGGGTTGGTGAGCATCTGAAGCATCTCCTCAGCAGTTGGGGCAGTGAGATCTGGCTCGTCAGACTGGCAAGCTAATGGTGCTGCTGGGTCAGCTGGTACTGATGGACCTGTCTGCATCAGTAGGTCAAATGGCAAATCACCTGCTGCTGCGAACTTTGTCACCTCCTTTCTCAAACTCTCCACTGCTTTTTTCGAAGCCTGAGGCTTCCTTACTTCTTCACTTGCTTGGTCAACTCCTCAATATCACCCCCATGAGCTACCAGTATGTCCATGATAGTCTTCTGGTTGTCTAGAATCTTCTTCAATGTATCCTCCACTGACGGAGGGACCTGTGGCACTGCTGGAGTAGAGGGCTGCGCTGCAACAGTACTGGATATGTCA
This sequence comes from Nicotiana knightiana, assembly GCA_005239525.1. Taxonomy (NCBI): domain Eukaryota; kingdom Viridiplantae; phylum Streptophyta; class Magnoliopsida; order Solanales; family Solanaceae; genus Nicotiana; species Nicotiana knightiana. The sequence continues at coordinate 172,810 of ML395477.1, read as the reverse complement.
GACAACTTAGAAGTGGTTATCTGCGTCCAGTTGTTGAGGCTCGCCAAAGTCTGGGAGACTCGCAACGCAGTGAGAGGATAGGTGGGTGAGGTTGTCACTGGAACTGAACATGATGTCCTGGAAGAAGAAGGCGGTGGTATGGAGGTTGTCCCGGTGGAAGGTCCGGTTGCTGTGGAAGGCATGGGAGCTGTAGATGGCTCAGCAGCAGCCTCTAAACCTACCACCGATAGCTCGTCAGACTGACCAACGGTGGTAGTGTCCTTACCCTTGAACTTTGGGTTGTCTGCACCTTGCAAGTGATACCATGAAAAAGGCTTCTTAGCTTTTACCTTTGTGTCATATGGCCTTGGCTCCACCTTGGCATCATTGAAGTACTCTGTGAGGGTGTTTGGATAAAGGTAGGACTTTTCACTTTTTCGGACGGCCAATGTGATGTTGGTAGACATAATGACACCCATATTGATCGGGTACCCTGCCATAATAGAAGCCACCAGAACTGCCCGGAGAAGTGGGAGGTTGTTCTCATTTATACTCGGATCAATCCGGCTACACACAAAGGTTTGCCACCCTTTACCTTCAAAGTTGAGGGTGTGCCGGATTATAGGAACTCCAGTTGTAATCCATGGTAGTGGTGGTCCTCGAGCAGCCAAAATCTCAACTAGCCAAGGACGAGCTGCTTCGCGAGGAGCCAACTTCTCTAGGTACTGGACTGCTTCTACTTGTTCAAATCCCACATAAGCATTCAAAGATACAGCGTCAAAGCGAACTTTCAAATTTCTCACTTCTGTCACTTTTGTCTCCTTCTTGATATGAGCCACATTGGCGTAGAACTCCCTGACCAAGTGCTTATTTGCATCTAAGACCGGGTGAGTGAACCACTTCCACCCCTTGCACTCCTGGAACTGTCTAAGGACATTTGGATTATGAATATCCAAATCCTTTATCAAGAATTGTCGCTCAAGTGTGAGCGACCTCATTGGCCACAGCTCCCAGAATTTGTTAAATGTTGTCAAGCTGACGAATCTATCTTCCCAAATTTCTTTCTTCTTTGACCTATCAAGGCCACCTACTTGAGTGTCCCCCCTCTACCATCATCCAGGACATCTTCATCTTCGACATCAATAGCTACTGGTGCCGGATTAGGTGAAGGGGAGGGCTCGGAACCCTGGCTTCCCGTATCTGAACTCTCAGAAGAGTTGAATGTAGGTTCATTGCGCAATAGATAGCGCCCAGTGGGTTGAGGTGGTTGGGATTGGGCCTCAGGATGGACCTACATAGATTGACCCTCGGAGGCTTCCCAGGATGGAACATATGAATTGGATTATGAGGGCTCTGTGGCCCTTCCTCTACCGGTGGTCGGCTTTTTGGCAATAGGTTTGGATTGCGCTCCCAGAGGATGAGTGCCTTTACCTCTGCCCCGGGAGGATTCACCTCTCCCCTTTGGCGTGTCGCCTCTACCACGTGATTTAACCATTGTCTGCAATACAAACTATATAGGTCAGTTGAGTTCAAAACAATTAAAACAATTGCAGAAAAGTTGCAGACAAATAGTCATCAACGAGACAGTGCAGACCGCCTAATTCTGAGTGCGACCGCAGACTGTCTAGTACGGACCGCACAATTCTGAAGTGAGGCTGCACATCCTCAAGTGCGGACCGCAAATTTTTTCATGCGGCCATGCAAGTCTAGTCTTGAGTATTCTGATTCTTTGAAGTTTAAAAGTGCGGTCGCACACATTTTGAAGCGGCCGCACAATTTTCTGCGGGCCGCCAAATTTTGAGTGTGGTCCGCATAATTCAAGCACACCAATTACCTTATTTTCCAGTTATGCGAATCGCACAAAAATGTGTGCGACCACACAATTCAAACAGTGATGACACTAAATTAGGGTTCTAGCAAATTTTCACAAATTCATCATGGTATGCACAAATTGACAAGATTAGTGGTATACCCAGTCCCTAATGAACATATATAAAGCTACCCACGTGATTTTGAAGCACATTTGACATTTTTAGGCCTAAAATTAACTAAACTAATCAAAGAAAACAAAAACAAAAATTGAGAAAAATGAACAAAAATCTACATGAATTGAACATATCTGAGTGCGGCCGCACAATTTTGAGTGCAGTCCGCACTCTTTACGTGTCCATGAATTGAGCTCTATGGTCCGCACAAAAATGAGTGCAACCGCATTTCCTTGTGCGGTCCACATAGTTTTGTGTGCGGACGCATTATGGCCACTTTTCTGCAAATTCCAACTTCAGAGAGTTGGTGATTTTGGATCTCCAGTTGGGCGGCCACACAAAGAATTGTGCGGTCGCAGACCCTTCTCTGCGGTTGAAAATATTTTCGTGCGGTCCGCGTAAGTTCAACACTAGGACAATTTTTCCAGATTGTCCCAGCAATACACACTCATTCCTGCAATTCACTTCAAAATCAGTTAGCTCAATACATAACCTATCTAAAAAGAAGAAAAAATGAAAAAATAAAAAGAAACATGGGTTGCCTCCCAAGAAGCGCCTGATATAACGTTGTGGCATGACACAGGTTACCAGCAATCACTTGAAATGAAGCAACGCCACAACGTGTCCATCTTTAACCTTTTCAAGATAATATTTCAGCCGGTGACCATTGACTCTAAACACTTCATCATTTTTGTTCTTCAAGTCTAATGCACCAAAGGGTGTCACATGCACAACTTCAAATGGGTCACTCCACTTGGATTTCAACTTTTCCGAAAATATCCACAACCGAGAATTGAACAATAGTAGAAGAGTGCCTTTTTTGAACTCTTTATTCCGGATATACTTGTCATGGAGGTACTTCATCTTGTCCTTGTACAAGGACGAACTTGAATATGCATGGAACCAAAATTCATCAAGCTCATTCAATTGTGCCACCCTTAAGTTGGCAGCGACATCCCACTCAAGATTAAGCTTCTTCAATGCCCACATAGCCTTGTGCTCAAGTTCCACCGGTAGGTGACAAGCTTTCCCGAACACTAACAGATACGAAGACATACCAATTGATGTTTTGTAAGTCGTCCTATAAGCCCAAAGAGCATCATCAAGTTTCTTCAACCAATCCCTCCGGTTGGCATTCACGGTCTTTGACAAAATGCTCTTGATCTCCCGGTTGGAGACTTCAACTTGTCCACTTGCTTGAGGATGATAGGGGGTCGACACTTTGTGAGTGAAACAATACTTTGAGAGTAAACTATCAAAATCTTTGTTGCAAAAGTGAGATCCCCATCACTAATAATGGACCTTGGAGTGCCAAACCTTGTGAAGATGTTCTTTTTCAAAAATGCCACCACACTCCGAGCTTCATTGTAAGTGTTCCCACAAGAGCTCACTAACGGATCCATGAAATCAATGCCCCACACATCAAAAGTGTCAATATTTAAGATGGTGGTGAGAGGAATCTCATTTTTCTTAGAAATCCCATCGGCCCTTTGACATTCATCACAATGCTTAACAAGATCACTCGCGTCCTTGTAAAGAGTCGGCCAATAGAATCCACAACTCAACACCTTTGTAGCCATTCTAGCTCCACCATGATGACCACCATATGGCGAAGATTGGCAAGCCTCAATAATTCCCAATTATTCTTCCTCCGGCACACATCGTCGAATCACACCATCGACACAAATCCGGAAGAGATAAGGCTCATCACAATAATAGTCAAGGCAATCCCGTTGTTCTTCTTCCTTTGGTTTGAAGAGAACTCATTTGGTACAATGCCACTCACAAGATAATTGGCTAAGTCAGTGAACCATGGCATCTCGGTCATAGAAATGGCTAGGAGTTGCTCTTCAGGAAATAAATCATTTATCTCAGTGCCATCATTTAGCCTCCCCTCCTCCTCCAAACGAGACAAGTGGTCCGCCACTTGTTTTTCACTACCCTTGCGGTCTTGAATCTCTAGATCAAAATCTTGTAAAATAATCACCCACCGCATTAATCTTGCTTTAGAATCTTCCTTGCTCATCAGATATCAAAGCGCTTCATGGTCGGTGTGAATAATCACCTTTGTACCCATCAAGTACGGGCGGAACTTCTCCATAGCAAAGACAATAGCAATGAGCTCTTTTTCGGTCACTGTGTAGTTGTCTTGGGCATCATTCATGGTCTTACTAGCATAATGGACCGGATGGAAGATTTTGTTGATACGTTGCTCCAATACTGCTCCAACTGTCACATCGCTTGCATCACACATGAGCTCAAAAGGTAAGCTCCAATTTGGTGCGGTGATAATAGGAGTAGTAGTCAACTTATACTTGAGTAGTTTGAATGCCTTCATACAATCCTCGTTGAAATAGAACTTGGCATCCTTCTCTAAAAGTTTGCACAAGCTGTTTACCACCTTAGCAAAATCCTTGATGAATCAGCGTTAGAACCCTGCATGACCCAAGAAGCTCCTCACTCCCTTCACGGATGTAGGGGGAGGGAGTTTGGAGATCACTTTAATTTTGGCTTTATCAACCTCAATACCATGCTTTGAAATTTTGTGGCCAAGGACAATGCCTTCCTCGACCATGAAGTGACATTTCTCCCAATTCAAAACCAAGTTTGTTTCCTCAAATCTTGCCAATACCTTGTCCAAGTTGTCCAAACACTCTTCAAAAGAATTCCACACCACAGAAAAATCATCCATGAAAACCTCAAGAAAGTTCTCCACCATATCGGTGAAGATGGCCACCATACACTGTTGAAAAGTCGTCGGTGCATTGCATAACCCAAATGGCATCCGCGAGAATGCGAAAATACCATAGGGACGAGTGAAAGTTCTCTTTTCTTGGTCCTCAGGAGTAATAAGAATTTGATTGTAGCCGGAGTATCCGTCAAGGAAGCAATAAAAAGCACGTCCAACCAAACTATCCAGCATTTGATGAAGAAATGAAAGCGAAAAATGATCTTTCCGAGTGACTTTGTTGAGCTTCATATAGTCCATGCACACTCTCCACCCTGTGACGGTTCTTGTGGGGATCAATTCATTCTTGTCATTTGTTAACACAGTCATGCCCCCTTTCTTTGGGACACATTGCACTGGAGAGGTCCACGAGCTATCGAAAATGGGGTAAACAACCCCGGCATCCAACCATTTGATGATATCCTTCTTCAGTACCGCTTGCATTGCTTCATTTAATCTTCTTTGATGTTCCACAGAAGGTTTGGCATCCTCCTCCAAAATAATCTTGTGCATGCAAAAGGCGGGGCTTATACCCCGAATACCCGCCAATGCCCATCCTATAGCTTTCTTCCTCTTTTGGAGCACCGCCAAAGTAGAATCTACCTGCACGTTAGTCAAGCAAAAGGAAATAATAACAGGTAAGGTGGAACAAGGGTCAAGAAACTCATACCTGAAATGTGAAGGCAAACACTTTAACTCCAAAGTGGGAGGCTCCTCGATTGAGGGCTTTATTGGAGGAGTCTTCCAGTTCTCAATATCTAAGGATAATTTTCGGGGTTCATAAGTATATGACCCCATTCCTTGCAAAGCATTGACACATTCCACAAAGCCTTCCTTCTCATCCTCATCATGATTAAGCAACACAGGTCTCAAGGTATCCTCAACATTCATCACAACACTAGCATCATCAACAATCACTTCGGTCACTAAGTCCACAAATGAACAAACTTCGTTGCTATTTGGTTGCTTCATCGATTTGCACACATGAAAAACCACTTTTTCATCACCCACCCGAAAAGTGAGCTCACCAGCTTCCACATCAACTAGAGACATCTCCGTATCAAGGAAAGGTATACCCAAGATAATAGGCACCTCATAGTCAACCTCACAGTCAAGAATCACAAAGTCCGCCGGAAGGATGAACTTATCAACACGAACTAACACATCATCAATAATACCCAATGGTCTCTTCATAGTCCGATCCGTCATTTGCAACCTCATAGATGTGTGTCTTGGTTGCCCAATTCCCTAAGTTTTGAACACATAGTAGGGCATCAAGTTGATACTTGCCCCCAAATCACATAGATCTTTGGCAAAGTCGGCGCTCCCAATAGTGCAATGTATTGTGAAAGCGCCGGGATCTTCCAATTTCGGAGCCATTGAGTGCACAATAGCACTCACTTGATTTGTCATCTTGATAGTCTCACAATTCATTGATCTTTTCTTTGTTACCAAATCCTTCATGAACTTTTCATAACTCGACATTTGTTCCAACGCCTCAACCAACCGTACATTAATGGACAAACTCTTCATCATATCAATAAGCTTCTTGAATTGGTTCTTACTATTTTGCTTTGCGAGCCTTTGAGGGTATGGAGGAGGAGTCCTTGGCATTGGTGCTTTGGCCTTTTGCACTACCGGTTCCGGTATGTCAATCACGTGCTCCTTATACGGGTTCACATCTTCTTGGATCTCCTCCACAATTTCATCAATTTCAATTCTCACTTCTTCATTAGCTTGAACCACATTACTTGGAGTCTTATCTTCTTGAGCCAACACATCATCATCCATAATTCTTCTTTGATTTGAGGTAGTTGCATCTCCATTTTTTCCGCTTCTCGTGGTTACAGCCATGGCATGTCCCGTATTGTTCCCACTCTTCGGGTTCACCACCGTATCACTAGGTAGTGCCCTCTTAGGACGAGTGTTTAAAACTTGTGAGATTTGCCCCAATTAAACTTCCAAATTGCGGATTGAGTCTACATTTTTCTCCATCATTTGTTTGAATATATTCTCAATCCGTCCCATTTCATTATTTGACGAGATATAACCTTGAGGCTGATATGGAGGCGGGTTGCTTGGTTGTTGATACATCGGGGGCCTTTGAAAGCCCGTCCCTCGATTCCCTTGGTTATTATTGTTCCAACCCCCTTGGTTGTTGCCTACCTAATTGCTTTGATTGTTGCCACCCTAATTTCCTTGATTATTTCCTCCCCAATTGCCTTGGTTACCTTGATTACTCCAATTACCTTGATTATTGTTATTTTCCCAATTACCTTGATTGTTGTTACCACCACTCCAATTTCCTTGGTGGCCTTGGTTGTTCCAATTTCCTTGATTTCCTTGTGATCACCATCGTTGTTGAGTTTGGCCTTGAGCATTGTTTCTTTGGCCTTTATAATTGTTAACATATTGCACATCTTCTTCTTGCTCATTAAAAATCACCTTGGTCATACCCACGATCATCTTGCATGAATTGTTCCGGATGGCTTTGCCCTTGTTGACCTTTTTGTCGTCTCTTGTTCATCATCATATCACACCTTCCATCGCATTCACTTGTTTCGGCCCTTGAACTTATTGAAGTTGTGCTTTGGATAAGTGATTCATTATGGTTGTCAACTCGTAAATAGCTTGTCCATGATCATGTAGCTCCTTGTGTATAGCTTCTTGTGTAGGTGAATGAAATTTAGGTCACCTTGAGGAACATTGGCACTGCTTTGCCATGCCGACGAGGTATCCGCCATCTCATCCAAAATTTCACAAGCTTCGGCATAAGGCGTGTTCATGAAGTTTCCGCCGGCGAGTTGATTTACCACACGTTGATTTGTTATGTTGATCCCCCTGTAAAAGGTTTGTTGGATCATGGCCTCGGTCATATCATTATTTGGGCACTCTTTAACCATGGTACGATATTTTTCCCAAATCTCATGCAATGGCTCATTAGGCTCTTGCTTGAATGCTAGAATTGCATCCCGTAGTATAGCCATGTGCCCCAGAGAGAAGAATTTAGCAATGAATTTTTCGGCCAACTCATCCCATGTATGGATGGAATGATTAGGTAATAGCTCTAACCAGTCCAATGACTTTCCCCGTAGAGAAAAGGGAAATAGCTTCAATCACAGTGCCTCCTCGGAAACATTTGTTTGCTTGCTCCCCTAACAAGTATCGACAAAACCCTTGAGTTTCTTGTAAGCATTTTGTCTTGGAGCCCCGGTGAAGAATCCCCGTAGCTAAAGTAGTGTAAGCCTCACGTTGATGATTTGGAAGTTGCCCGCCCTAATACGGGGCGGGACTATAGCACTTGCATAACCCTCGTTCGGCAACACCCGGTGCGCTTCTGCTCTTGGTGGAGGTGGCGGTAGGATTAGTAAAAGCCTATATTTTGGTTTTAGTTGTTCATGGTGGAATTAGGATGTCATGTTATCACTTTCGGCTGTATTTTTGTGTGGTTATAATATATCCCTTTGTCTAATGTAATGCACACTTAGTTGGTTTGTATGTTGGTAACAATTGATATATACTTTAAAAATACTTGTGTTTGATTAGTACATGAAGTTAGTGCGCTTATTATGTTAAGTTATTTTCCAACTTGGTGGTGTACTTTCTTTTATTCTTAGTTGAATTCCTTAGACTGTAGCTTGATATTAAATTGAATCTCCTCTAATTATTTTATAATTTTTGTTCATTATAAGTTCAGTTGTTACTAAGAAATATGAGTATCACAACCCATAGTTTGGACTCTAACGTTGGTCTTAAGGCGTGATTTGGCGATACTACTCGTAGCTCAAATGCTTAAAGTAGAGTAAGAAAATCATAGTGCTTAAATACTCATCAACAAAAGCTTACAATTGGAGGAAGAAATACCTCGGTAGCTGCCTTAAGACTTCAGAACTGTCAGCCTAATAAGATACTATAAACATTCAAGTCATGGTGGAAAGAAAATCACGGTAAATACTCGGTACAGTTCGATATGATAAAAAAAAAAGAGAAAAGCAAGAAGAAGAAAAAATAAATTGGAAAAGATAGAATATAATAAACATACCATAAGGATATTAGAAGAATTGTGACTAAATATATAAATGAATATATGGTTGATAATATTTTTATGTCTTTCACTTTTTCAGTTCAGCAAGTAACTACGAAGGAGATAGACTAATCTTTGAGAAAAAAGTGCAGTAAATAAAAGAGGTTTAACGGGTTATTAATGGTTTAATCTTTTATTTTAATTTGGTGACTTTTCGTAAGGTAGATGGTATTTTTAAAAAGTTTAACTAACGGTAAGAAAAAAATGACCCAATAGTACGAGAGACAAGATAGATGCCAACAATATCCCAAAATAGAGGGGTATATTGACCCTTTTCCCTTTTGAAAATGATATAAGGCTTAACGTAATCGTTGACGCAAGCCACCTACCTAATCGCTCTCTTCATGTCGCTCCTGTAGGGGGTTGGTAGGTGGGAGAGGTTTTTTTTTTGGGGGGGGGGGGAGAGGAGGGGACACAGACTCATGCTGAAAGTGTATATATCTGCATTGAATCACTTTTAGTCATACTAGTTGAGAAAAGCCCAAGAAAGAGAAATTTTTTTTTCTTTCTTCTTCAATCGAGCAATGGCGGACGCAGTTGAAATGCCAAGAATAAAATTGGGAAGCCAAGGACTTGAGGTATAATTCAGGCCATGTGGTTCTTTATTTGGACAATTTGCAGCTGTCTGCAATAAACCGTGTGTGCTTAATGCACCTGTCTTTTTTTTTTTTTTTGGTCAAATCTAAGTCTTTGGATGTTTTTAATTTGGATATTAGATTACTTTGATTTCGGTTGGTTTTTACACATTAGTGGTGAGATTTAACTTGTATCGTGGAATTCAGAAGGAGATGACATAGTACTTTATTTCTGTAATGTGAACATTATTGTTTTATCATTGTATTGAACCATAGTATGAATATATTTTAAGGAAGAATAACGCTCTTTTACCTATAACATCTCTACTCAAAAAGCTCTTAAGCATCAACATTTGCCATCTTAATTGGTCCCAGTGAAGGATCCAAGATGTGAATGCCGTGGAATCTGAGTTGGGAGTATGGGGTTCATATATGTATCTGACTGTAGCTTTACTTGTTTTATATATTTATGTGTATATTTATATGTATATGTAAAACTATTTATGGTTCGAAGTGAATGCCATGGAATCTGAACCTACAGAACCCCTCTGGATCAGTGATTTGTTGCTAGATTTGTTGTTTAAACATAACCATGATCAACTTACAGTTTGGATCAGAACCCAAATTTCATGAACTTTCTCATCTGAATTTGATTGATAAGTTTATTATACTTTGAATGAAGCAGGACACTGTTCCCTTTCCAAAATGGATGCAGTAATTTGCTTTCTAGTTGTTATTTCCCAACAACAACAAACCCAGTATAATCCCATATAGCTGTTATTTCCCATTCGTAAAGATGCTTCTTTTTTCAGTTATTATTTATATGATAGTCATGGTCATTGACGGCATGCAAACCTTTGTTTCTAGGTCTCCAAATTAGGTTTCGGTTGTATGGGGCTTACTGGAGTCTATAATGCTCCACTTCCCGAGGAGGCAGGGATTGCAATAATCAAGGAGGCTTTTAGTAAAGGAGTCACATTTTTTGACACGTCCGACATTTATGGCATGGATCATGCGAATGAATTCTTGGTCGGAAAGGTAAATACAGACATGTGCCTACTCATGAATCATGATCATCACAAGATGCATTTTTCTTTAGCAGTTCAATTTCAACTAGATTTTTTGTCCATAGAAGCAATCACTTGTTGAGGCAACTGATATTACACTATCTGATGAACACATTAAAGATGTAGTACAATATTACAGAGAACTTTTTTTTCTTCTTGAACAATTCCATATGGTTTGTCTAAGTGGTGATTCTGGTGAACAGGTCTCCTCCCCTATTACAGTCTCTACGAGATACATATAACGCTCTCTTTAGTATAACCTGAAAAGGGCTGGTCCAACTATATGACTCTAAAAGATGAGAGGATTACCATTTTTCTAATGCTTTGCTCAGATAACTGTCCTGTCAGACTACTGATTTTGCTTTTCAGTATGAAAAAAGAGAAGTTGCTACAAACTTCTTTTTAGAATCGTTAACTAAGTCATACTTTTCACAGTAGAATATATAGATTTGAAGAGTTCAATTTTCCCTTCTAGCATATCTTATGTTGACGAAAAAGAAAAATGGAAGGGAAATGTAAATGCAGAATTTATGAATATATAACCGACAATGTTGGACTGAAGAAAATTGAATTGTGTTCTTCATGTTCGGATCGTCTTCTATACAAGGTAATAGAATTCGGAAGACCCATTGTTATTCAGTTAAATAGCTGTTTGGTTTTCCTTAAGTAGTCTGTAATCCATCTAATAACTTCACTGTTTCAGGCATTAAAGCAATTGCCTCGAGAAAAAATACAGCTTGCCACAAAGTTTGGTATTTATAAGATTGAACCAACTAAGATTACAGTGAAAGGAACTCCAGAATATGTTCGTGCCTGCTGTGAAGCTAGCTTGAAGCGCCTACAAGTGGATTGCATTGATCTCTACTATGTGCACCGTATAGACGTAACGGTGCCCATTGAAGAAACAGTAAGTGCTTTGCCAGTTTATGGTTAAACTTTAGTTACTTAGCCCACACAAAATTCATCTGCTATGAGTAGGAAGTCGCCAACAACGCTGGCATTCCTAATGAAGAATCTTGCTTTTTTTCCTGAAGCATTTTTATGTCTTATTTTATCTTTTTTCCATTAACCACGTCACAGTTTGCTGATAAACTAATTTTCTGATTCTGCTTTTCAGTCATCTTTATTTTTCCTTATTGTGGTGAGATTTGTTACAGATGGAAGAACTTAAGCAGCTAGTTGAAGAAGGTAAAATAAAGTATATAGGCCTCTCTGAAGCTCACCCGGAGACAATAAGGAGAGCACATGCAGTTCATCCTATCACTGCTGTACAACAGGAGTATTCCTTATGGACGCGTGACATTGAGGATGACATAGTTCCAGTTTGCAGGTTTCTCTATACTACATTATACATTTTCAAAAAGAAAAGAACCTTGAAATCAAAGACACACGTGCACCTGAAATTTCTACTAGTTATTAGAGTTGGGAGTACTATTTAACTGAAAAGGGGCATGTCTAGGGGAGATATTTATTAGTCATTTTTCTTTTTTTCTTTTGTATGAAAATATATTATTTCCTCCCTCCCAATCAGAATGATGGACTACATAGGAGGCTAATGGATAGCGATGCTGAGAAATATTGACTCTACTTTTCTTTCTATCTTGAATCTAATAGGGAGCTTGGAATTGGGATTGTTCCATATGGCCCTGTTGGACGTGGGCTTTTTGCTGGAAAAGCGGTTATTGAAAGCTTGCCAGCTAACAGCTCTTTGGTAAGAAAACAAACAATTTTTTTATTTTACTTTTAAATTCTTTTTTCCGTTGTTATTATAATATTTTTGCACGAATCCATTTTTAATGTACGCTTGTGAATTTAGAAAACGTTTACCCTCTATCAGGTTACACATCCTAGGTTTACTGGAGAGAACTTTGAAAAGAACAAATCTATATATTTTCGTCTGGAAGGAATAGCAAAGAAGCGTGGTTGCTCTCCGGCTCAACTTGCTATTGCATGGGTCCTTCATCAAGGGGATGATACTGCACCTATTCCTGGTAAGCAATTCTTCTTATAGTTGCACTAATGCAAGATGATCTCAGAGTACTTGCAAAGAAAGAAATAAGTATAAGAAAAGCAATGTTCTCTACGAACTGAATTTGTCGTCAAAAGGCTGAGTTAGTGAGCATTGTTTTCAGGATTTTGGCTAGTGGAAAGAGCTTAACATACTGAGCAGAAAGGGATGATGTGATTTACTTCAAAGTAGAAACTTTCCATTCTTACGTCTCTAATATTATACCAATTATCAATGTAATTATTCCTTCAGCTTAGTTAAAAACATTACTCAACATGAACTTCATGCAGTGTTTTTAACTTACACGACTGCACCATAGGCTGTTTGGAAGAACAAGGGAAGCACCTCTTTCTCGTAGTACGAACGATTTGGATTTTACATTTTAGAGCTTTCACGAAAATGCATTGTAAACACCAGCCATATTGACCATACTAAAATCAAGGGAGATAGACATGACACCAGATGGGGTAATGATGACTTTAGGCACAATAATGAAATGACTTTGTATAACATTGGGGGTGAGGGGGGGGGAG